>CM065668.1:2651563-2754063 GCA_033220385.1 Triplophysa yarkandensis
ATCAGATCAACACACATCACATCAACACACATCACATCAACACACATCACATCAACACACATCACATCAACACACATCAGATCAACACACATCACATCAACACACATCACATCAACACACATCACATCAACACACCTCACATCAACACACATCAACACACCTCACATCAACACACATCAGATCAACACACATCACATCAACACACATCACATCAACACACATCACATCAACACACATCACATCAACACACATCACATCAACACACATCACATCAACACACATCACATCAACACACATCAGATCAACACACATCACATCAACACACATC
The DNA here is from genome assembly GCA_033220385.1 of Triplophysa yarkandensis. Classification (NCBI taxonomy): domain Eukaryota; kingdom Metazoa; phylum Chordata; class Actinopteri; order Cypriniformes; family Nemacheilidae; genus Triplophysa; species Triplophysa yarkandensis. The sequence goes on from CM065668.1 coordinate 2,651,892, forward strand.
ACATCAACACACATCACATCAACACACCTCACATCAACACACATCAACACACCTCACATCAACACACATCACATCACATCAACACACATCACATCAACACACATCACATCACATCAACACACCTCACATCAACACACATCACATCACATCAACACACATCACATCAACACACATCACATCAACACACATCACATCAACACACCTCACATCAACACACATCACATCAACACACCTCACATCAACACACCTCACATCAACACACATCAACACACCTCACATCAACACACATCACATCAACACACATCACATCACATCAACACACATCACATCAACACACATCACATCAACACACATCACATCAACACACATCACATCAACACACATCACATCAACACACCTCACATCAACACACCTCACATCAACACACCTCACATCAACACACCTCACGTCAACACACCTCACGTCAACACACATCACGTCAACACACATCACGTCAACACACATCACGTCAACACACATCAGATCAACACACATCACATCAACACACATCACATCAACACACATCACATCAACACACATCACATCAACACACATCACATCAACACACCTCACATCAACACACCTCAGATCAACACACCTCAGATCAACACACCTCACATCAACACACATCACATCAACACACATCACATCAACACACCTCAGATCAACACACATCACATCAACACACATCACATCAACACACATCACATCAACACACCTCAGATCAACACACCTCAGATCAACACACCTCACATCAACACACATCAGATCAACACACATCACATCAACACACATCAGATCAACACACATCAGATCAACACACCTCACATCAACACACATCAGATCAACACACATCAGATCAACACACATCACATCAACACACATCACATCAACACACATCACATCAACACACCTCAGATCAACACACCTCAGATCAACACACCTCAGATCAACACACCTCACATCAACACACATCAGATCAACACACATCACATCAACACACATCAGATCAACACACATCAGATCAACACACCTCACATCAACACACATCAGATCAACACACCTCAGATCAACACACCTCAGATCAACACACCTCAGATCAACACACCTCACATCAACACACATCACATCAACACACATCACATCAACACACATCAGATCAACACACATCACATCAACACACATCACATCAACACACCTCAGATCAACACACATCACATCAACACACATCACATCAACACACCTCACATCAACACACCTCAGATCAACACACCTCAGATCAACACACCTCACATCAACACACATCACATCAACACACATCAGATCAACACACATCACATCAACACACATCACATCAACACACATCACATCAACACACCTCAGATCAACACACATCACATCAACACACCTCACATCAACACACCTCAGATCAACACACATCAGATCAACACACATCAGGTCAACACACATCACATCAACACACATCAAATCAACACACATCACATCAACACACATCACATCAACACACATCAGGTCAACACACATCACGTCAACACACATCACGTCAACACACATCACGTCAACACACATCACGTCAACACACATAACGTCAACACACATCACATCAACACACATCACATCAACACACATCAGGTCAACACACATCACGTCAACACACATCACGTCAACACACATCAGATCAACACACATCACGTCAACACACATCAGGTCAACACACATCAGGTCAACACACATCAGGTCAACACACATCAGATCAACACACATCACGTCAACACACATCACCTCAACACACATCACATCAACTCACATCACATCACATCAACACACATCACATCAACACACATCAGATCAACACACATCACATCAACACACATCTCCTCAACACACATCACGTCAACACACATCAGGTCAACACACATCACATCAACACACATCACATCAACACACATCACATCAACACACATCAGATCAGCACACATCACATCAACACACATCACATCACATCAACACACATCACGTCAACACACATCACGTCAACACACATCAGGTCAACACACATCAGATCAACACACATCAGATCAACACACATCAGGTCAACACACATCACGTCAACACACATCACGTCAACACACATCACGTCAACACACATCACGTCAACACACATCAGATCAACACACATCACATCAACACACATCAGATCAACACACATCACATCAACACACATCACATCACATCAACACACATCACATCAACACACATCAGATCAACACACATCACATCAACACACATCAAATCAACACACATCACGTCAACACACATCAGATCAACACACATCACATCAAAACACATCAGGTCAACACACATCACATCAACACACATCAGATCAACACACATCAGATCAACACACATCACATCAACACACATCACATCAACACACATCACATCAACACACATCAGATCAACACACATCACATCAACACACATCACATCAACACACATCACATCAACACACATCACATCAACACACATCACATCAACACACATCACATCAACACACATCACATCAACACACATCACATCAACACACATCAGATCAACACACATCAGATCAACACACATCACATCAACACACATCGCATCAACACACATCGCATCAACACACATCAGATCAACACACATCGCATCAACACACATCAGATCAACACACATCGCATCAACACACATCAGATCAACACACATCACATCAACACACATCAGATCAACACACATCACATCAACACACATCACATCAACACACATCAGCTCAACACACATCAGGTCAACACACATCAGGTCAACACACATCACGTCAACACACATCACGTCAACACACATCACGTCAACACACATCACGTCAACACACATCAGGTCAACACACATCAGGTCAACACACATCAGGTCAACACACATCACGTCAACACACATCAGGTCAACACACATCAGATCAACACACATCACGTCAACACACATCACGTCAACACAGATCAGGTCAACACACATCAGATCAACACACATAACATCAACACACATCAGGTCAACACACATCAGGTCAACACACATCAGGTCAACACACATCAGATCAACACACATCACATCAACACACATCACATCAACACACATCACATCAACACACATCACATCAACACACATCACATCAACACACATCAGATCAACACACATCAGGTCAACACACCTCACGTCAACACACATCACATCAACACACATCACATCAACACACATCACATCAACACACATCAGATCAACACACATCAGGTCAACACACATCAGGTCAACACACATCAGGTCAACACACATCACGTCAACACACATCACGTCAACACACATCACGTCAACACACATCACGTCAACACACATCAGGTCAACACACATCAGGTCAACACACATCACGTCAACACACATCACGTCAACACACATCAGGTCAACACACATCAGATCAACACACATCACATCAACACACCTCACATCAACACACCTCACATCAACACACCTCACATCAACACACATCAGATCAACACACATCACATCAACACACATCTCGTCAACACACATCACGTCAACACACATCAGGTCAACACACATCACATCAACACACATCACATCAACACACATCAGATCAGCACACATCACATCAACACACATCACATCACATCAACACACATCACATCACATCAACACACATCACATCAACACACATCACGTCAACACACATCAGGTCAACACACATCAGATCAACACACATCAGATCAACACACATCAGATCAACACACATCAGGTCAACACACATCAGATCAACACACATCACGTCAACACACATCACGTCAACACACATCAGATCAACACACATAACATCAACACACATCAGGTCAACACACATCAGGTCAACACACATCAGGTCAACACACATCAGGTCAACACACATCAGATCAACACACATCAGATCAACACACATCAGATCAACACACATCAGGTCAACACACATCACGTCAACACACATCACATCAACACACATCAGATCAGCACACATCACATCAACACACATCACATCACATCAACACACATCACATCACATCAACACACATCACATCAACACACATCACGTCAACACACATCAGGTCAACACACATCAGATCAACACACATCAGATCAACACACATCAGATCAACACACATCACGTCAACACACATCAGGTCAACACACATCAGGTCAACACACATCAGGTCAACACACATCACGTCAACACACATCACGTCAACACACATCAGGTCAACACACATCAGATCAACACACATCACATCAACACACCTCACATCAACACACCTCACATCAACACACCTCACATCAACACACATCAGATCAACACACATCACATCAACACACATCTCGTCAACACACATCACGTCAACACACATCAGGTCAACACACATCACATCAACACACATCACATCAACACACATCAGATCAGCACACATCACATCAACACACATCACATCACATCAACACACATCACATCACATCAACACACATCACATCAACACACATCACGTCAACACACATCAGGTCAACACACATCAGATCAACACACATCAGATCAACACACATCAGATCAACACACATCAGGTCAACACACATCACGTCAACACACATCACGTCAACACACATCACGTCAACACACATCACGTCAACACACATCACGTCAACACACATCAGATCAACACACATCACATCAACACACATCAGATCAACACACATCACATCAACACACATCACATCAACACACATCAGATCAACACACATCACATCAACACACATCAAATCAACACACATCACGTCAACACACATCAGATCAACACACATCACATCAAAACACATCAGGTCAACACACATCAGGTCAACACACATCGCATCAACACACATCAGATCAACACACATCAGATCAACACACATCAGATCAACACACATCACATCAACACACATCACATCAACACACATCACATCAACACACATCAGGTCAACACACATCGCATCAACACACATCACATCAACACACATCACATCAACACACATCATATCAACACACATCAGATCAACACACATCAGATCAACACACATCACATCAACACACATCACATCAACACACATCACATCAACACACATCACATCAACACACATCACATCAACACACATCACATCAACACACATCAGATCAACACACATCAGATCAACACACATCGCATCAACACACATCAGATCAACACACATCGCATCAACACACATCAGATCAACACACATCACGTCAACACACATCACGTCAACACACATCACGTCAACACACATCACGTCAACACAGATCAGGTCAACACACATCAGATCAACACACATCACATCAACACACATCAGGTCAACACACATCAGGTCAACACACATCAGGTCAACACACATCAGATCAACACACATCACATCAACACACATCACATCAACACACATCACATCAACACACATCAGATCAACACACATCAGGTCAACACACCTCACATCAACACACATCACATCAACACACATCACATCAACACACATCAGATCAACACACCTCAGATCAACACACATCACATCAACACACATCACATCAACACACATCAGATCAACACACATCACATCAACACACCTCAGATCAACACACATCACATCAACACACATCACATCAACACACTTCACATCAACACACATCACATCAACACACATCACATCAACACACATCAGATCAACACACATCACGTCAACACACATCAGGTCAACACACATCACGTCAACACACATCACGTCAACACACATCAGGTCAACACACATCAGGTCAACACACATCAGGTCAACACACATCAGGTCAACACACATCACGTCAACACACATCACGTCAACACACATCACGTCAACACACATCAGATCAACACACATCACATCAACACACATCACATCAACACACCTCACATCAACACACCTCACATCAACACACATCACATCAACACACATCACATCAACACACATCACATCAACACACCATCAGTGAACAATGTTAAGTCTCATCTGGGAAGTTTGTATACAGTGTGTGAAAGTGTCCACACACCTGACTGTGTGATGTGTACAGGTAGCATTAAAGCCAGGCCACAGCCTCCTGGACTGGATCAGGCTGACCAAGAGCGGCCGGGACTTGACGGGACTGAAAGGCCGTCTGATCGAGGTGACAGAAGAAGAGCTGAAGAAACACAACACCAGAGACGACTGCTGGACTTGCATTAGAGGTGCTGCAGGATCACATGTGGTCATCTGCGATCATTTTTACAATCCATGACATGTCTGAGGTTTTAAATACAGGGACGATATATATCACAGAATACTTTTTCATGACCATCTTTATACACGCTTGATTTCACGAGAACCGTGAATGTGTGTGTTTGTGTTCTGTAGGTCTGGTGTATAATGTAAGCGCCTACATGGATTTTCATCCTGGTGGAGAATCGGAGTTAATGAGGGCGGCTGGCATCGACAGCACTGATCTCTTTGACCAGGTACACCATCCATTACAATACACGTGCTCCAAAAGTATAGATGTATGGACAGCAAGTAGTCCGTGTGAGCCTTGATGTCGTATGTTATTGGTCAGGTGCACCGATGGGTGAATTATGAGTCCATGTTGAAGGAGTGTCTGGTGGGGAGAATGGCAACAAAACCCAACCTCGCTCTCCAAGGTACTGTCACGGATTCCACTGTATACATAATAGACATTTGGTTCAGATGATGTCAAGTAACATCACAGAGGGAAAAAGTTGCTTTGTAATCAGACAAATCATCGATGATCTGATTATCTGTACATACAGCATGCTAAATATGCAACGGCTGTACAGCTTTATCAAGGTAGAGATTTTCAATTATACATTTATGGATGTGGCGGTCGTTTTTATCCAAAGCGACTTTAATCGCTTTGTATTTTCACATTTAATTTTGATTATGTGCAATCCCTTTGATTGAACCCATGTGTTTGGTGTTGCAAGCGCCATGCTCTTAAGCTACAGGAAAACATAGATGTGTGCAGAACTGTCAGTGAAAGCCACTGCATTACCTGTCTGTGCTGTTTTTGGGATAATCTTGAGCCTGTTATACTTGTGGAATCTATACCCAGATCATGCTACGTAAATTTAATAACTCAGATAGCATAATGTCCTTGTCCAGGTCCAGTTTCATTTCTACACACTTTACACTAGTGGTTTAGGGGAACTCTTTTTAAACTATTGAAATCATATTTGCAAATTTAAAAAATAAATAAAAAATTTTTTATATTTTAATATTTTATATATATTTTTATAGTCGAGAAAGAGAAGACGGAAGGGGCGCCTTTGAACGGTACATCAGTTTAAATCTATTAGTTATAAAGCATGAGGATATCATGTCATGTATTCTGTGTATATTTTGTATATTGTTATTTGAGTCATAAGGAGTTATTTGCAAGTAATTTTGTATATTATTAAAGGTGTGTTCATTCCTCCACCCATGATACTTGAACCTCCTGCTGCCCCTCCACCAGCAAAAGATCATCGTCCACGGTATGTCTGACATTCAAGCTGTACTCCACCATTGTTGGCATCTAATACCAACATGATCTATCATGAGTTAACTCATATACAGAAACATCATAACCATTAGGTTTTTAGCAGTATGCCTTGTTGTCCTTCATCTTTAGGTATGATTGGTTTCAGACAGATTCCACTGTCAACATTGTGGTTTACACCAAACGAAAGGTAACTCAGTTATATAAACTACATAGGTTTTTGGTAGTATGTTGTATAAAAAAGGTATTTTGGTTTTCAACCCATTAGATTCCCAGTTCAGGCTGTGCAGTGGTGGATCTACAGAATGGTGCCCTTCGGATAGAGATGCTCTTGGGGAAGATGTCATATCTGCTCCACTGGCGTAAGTCAACGGAGCTCTATTTTGTTAAGCAAAGATGAACATTGCCTGTTTTTGTGTTGTTTTTGTTATAAAAAGTCTGATGCTTTTATTTGTTTAGGCTTGGCCGATGAAGTTCAGGGAAATGTTGATGGTTAGTATGCTTTTACATTTCATTCATCATTTTGTAACATTTAAAACTTTATAACTTTGCTAAAACTCACATAATTCAATCCAGTTTAGTGGAGCTGAAATGTATTCACTGAATAGCTAAACATATTGAATATATAGCATATTATGTTTAGGAAGAGACGTCGTCAGGTAACATAATAGATAACAGGCATTATTTTAAAATCGCATGTGCTTTTTAAGCTTACATGCAAGTGGCGCTGAAATAGAAGAGACATTTATATCAGAAAAAGGCGTGAAACAAACATAAAGAACAAAGAAACGTCAGTAAATACAGTAAATACATCCCCTTTATTTCTCTTTCTTTATTTTATGTAATATAGTTAAAGGTTTTCCAAATAAAAACATCACATATTTCTGTCTTGCATTAACTTTTTAATAAAATGCAATATGCAAATATACATCTAGATCAGAAAGAATAAACTTATGTGCTATGGTCCGATATTCTTTATTTTTTGTTTTCCTTTGCTCTAAGTCCAGACAACCCACTCTGTTGGAAAGGTCCAAGTCTGTTTGTACAAATCGGTTAAAAACAAGTGGACACAAGTCGGGCAACCAATTGAAAAGCATGATTCATTTATTCCAGGGAAAGATCGAGGTGAGTTTCAACTTGAACACATTTTAACAGAATGACAAGGATAATATTTTTTCCAAGGGTGTGCATTTTTCAAGTCTGACTTGAATTTGTATTCAAGTATTTCACAATCTTTTTACTCCAGGACTTTTCTACAGGGAATGTGTTTTAGTTTCTAAATCAGAAGTGACACACAACACACAGGTCATTCGTTTGCAGCTTCCTGCTGGGTCACACATGCAGGTTCCTGTGGGAAGACATGTCTACCTCAAAACCTCGATTCAAGGTAAGAGGTTACCATACACAACCTTAAAAGAAACAAGACTCATTATTACTCATGAGATTTCACAAGGCTGATGTTTCGGTGTTTGGTGAATAGATACAGATGTGGCGAAACCCTACACACCAGTGGATAATACTCTGATGTCTTCTACACGATCCGGTGCTGAAATGGGCTCATATATACATCTCATGATAAAGCTCTACCCTGACGGGATGCTGACGCAGCATATCGCCAACCTCAACATTGGTAACTAGCACTAGTGTTCGGAGTAGTGTTTGTCGTGCAATACCAGAGGACTTTGACTTACCTTTGAGAGTAACATGAAATCATAGAGAAGTGTAAAAATACAGTGACACATTTTTATCAAATAAGAATTATGCGTGAGTGATGGAGTGAGCTTAGTCTAAATGAACTTACAAATGCATCGTACAGAGGCAATAAAACAGGATCTCTGTCCTAAATATGAAACCGTGTACTGTACCCGAAGAGGTCTTGTTTATTCTAGTATCACCCTCTTATCTGTTTTAAAACCTTGATTTTGTGTCCCAGGATCCTCTCTATTAATTGGTGGTCCTGAGGGGGATTTTACTCTGCGTGTCCTGCGTGATGTCACTCATCTGTACCTGTTAGCGGCTGGCACAGGATTCACCCCAATGGCTCGTCTCATACGCCTGGCACTTCAAGACTTCGCTTTAATCAGGTCTGCATCACCCATAATCTGGAAAACAAAGCAAAAAACGAACAACAGTGTAATGTAAAAAGGAACTTGTTGTATACTCCTTAAAAACATCCCACGTGACCGTTTAAAAAGATTAATGCCAATTCAATTACTCCTATTACGGAAAAAAAACTGCACTCAAGTTTTGTCGCATTATGCATATTTGCATGTGTTTAGTTATCACACCAGCCAACTTGATTTACATGTGCTGAGTGGTAATCACAGTATATTGTGCACAGATCTAAGTCTTATATTGTCTCTTCTGTAGAAAAACCAAGCTGATGTTCTTCAACCGTCAGGAGAGGGATATACTCTGGCGTACACAGCTGGATGAACTTTGTGCAAAAGAGGAAAGGTAAAAAAAACACTTTAAGCCTTTATTATATATTATTTTCAGAGCTGAAAGCTGGGAGGACATTCAAAAGAGATTTTATCCTCTGCCTTTTTATGTTTTGGATCAAATGCAGCTCTTACAGTACTTGTGTGTTTCAGGTTTGAGGTAGAGTATGTTCTCTCCGAGCCTGTTGACTTCTGGGACGGTAGAACAGGACGGATAGACACTGAACATCTGCAGGACTTCTTAAAGAGACCCGAAATCTCAAAGTGTTTAGTTTGTGTGTGTGGGCCTACTGGATTTACAGAGCAAGCAGTCCAGTGAGTGTTTCTCATACACAAAAACCACAACACAAATTCATATTCTGTCATCAAAAGTTATCTGTAAAAATATCTAAGCGTTATACTGAAGAACATCAGTTCAATGCTAATTCCCTGATTCTCTGTGTACTTTCTCATAGGCTGGTAAGACAGCTGGACTTCAGTGAAGAAGAGATTCATGTGTTTCAGGGCTAACTGGGTCATGTTACCAGCATGTCATACACTTGTAGATGATTTCTATGCATATAAATGCACTTCCAGTAAAAACAAAACCCAATCCCAATTCTACACCGGGATTTTAAGTATGGTCAACTTAAAGCATTTTGTAAAACACTATGTCAGTTCTTTTGGAGGCTTTTTCCCCAGTGGCCATATATTCATCAAGGATCAGCAGAGGTTTTAAATCGACAACTTTCAGCAAGTCTGAATAAACAGTATGAGTAACAGAAAAGATTTTAAGATCAGAAAAGATCAGATTTTATTTTGCCTATTTAACTATCCAGAGAGACAGGATGTTTAGACTACCTGAGATGATCATTTTGGTCAATCTGATATGGGGAAAAAAAATCAGTTGGAACAATTGATGCTCACTGCTGTGCAAAAGAACATAAAAGAGAGATTATTATATCTGTATGCAATGCCTTGAGTGGTTTAACAGTGATTAGTATGATTTAAAAATGTTTTTGTGTCTGCAAAATAAAACTGTTTTTCCATTAATGAGGCTTGATAAAACTCTTTTGGGGTTTCTTCAAAATCCATCATCCAATAACTAAAAAGTTCAAATATAAACAGTCAGTTAATAGTTCTCTTGATACAATATAGTATAAGGTCCTTAGTCGATCATTGAGAAGTCAAATGTGTTATTTAATACATTATGGAGCACTTATCTCCTTATTCTTATAGAAGTCATTTGCTCACACAAACTTCTTCTCTGTGAGTTTCTTCTGTGAGTTTCTTTCAGCTCTATTTCAGGAGTTGTGTTTACCTTCTGTCTGCATTATGAATGACATCTCCTGGATTATTGCCTTGACTTGTTTCGCCTTGTGGATTATACAGCCGTATCTGAACATGGCCTGGACTTTCACCATGATTTCTGGGTTACAATTTCTGTTACAAAAGGCATTAAATGTATGTTTATTAAAATAGAACACCTTAACATTTAATAAGTGTGGTGATGTTTCAAATACTGTCTTTAAAATTAAATTAAAACATGCTTAAAAATTCAAAACTTTTATGGCTTATTATTGGCGTTACTGGTATAACTTTCTATTGTAATTTTGATTTTAAGAAAATTCCAACTACATTATCTTGGTTTTGGTATTTAAACAAAATTTATCTCAATACATGTGTTTGAAATAAGATAAGAATATTAATATTATACATACATAAATAACTTTGAAATTCAACAGTTCACCATTCCAGACATTTAAACTCTCACTATCTGTAGTTTATAAAACTGAACTATTTGTTGTTTCTAACTTTGATGCCAGACCTTCTGGGCATGAATAAACATGTGTTTTGTATTTATTTTATTTAACATTAAATGAAGATGCCAATGGCATAAAGAATTTATGTTTTCAGGTGGCTGAAAGGTTTTGGGATTTATGCAGGTTTCATTGGAATATCACTCAAATTATAAAAAAATATTAACTATTGAAATGATTAAACCATTTCACAACTTTTGTGTGATGGTATTATATTTAGTACCAGGGGTGTGGTTGTTTTAAGATCTCTGGAACTGATAATATTTTGTAATGTCTTTTAGAACAAGATCTTTAGAATGAAGATGTATTCTTCATTATTTTCTGCCATCAAAATCATATTAATAAAAATATTATATACACTAAAAGCATTGTGCTTTTGCTGTTGAACAATACCCTTACATCTACAGTTCTTTATAATATTTGCTGTCTATGCATTCTTTGCATTTGTTGTATATAACTTATATCATCAAGCTATATAAATCATCTAATTGTGATGTAAGAATACCCACTTTACATAATATAACATAAGAGACATTCAATGAAGCACCTTCTCACCAGGTTTAGTCTAGTAACCTGATGACTTGGCCTGTCTCTCTCGTCTGTCTGTCTCTGGTATCAGATTAGGCTAAGGACATCATCTTTTCAGACCTCATCAGACAGAAGAGTGAGCCATGTGCTCTAGTTGGCTCTCTGCCCGGCATTGGTTCTTCCAAAACAAGTCTTGAATGCATTTTGTGTATGCATTTAGGTAAGACAATGTATATTGTTTAATGGACATCACATGGGTAAATATCTCAGTAACTACTGGGATTTGTATATCAAAATACCAACGTTATTGAAAGCCTGAGTTATTGTTGTAAGTAAAATACAATGTTTCATGGAACTGTTCATTTAAAGGCCAGCTCATGTTTTTGATATATGTCAGTACGTGTTAGTATTGTGTATGTATAAGTATCCGTGTGTGAGTTCCTCAACTCTTTTTTTTAAGCTTATTATTTGATAGAAACCTTTTTCAGCACCTTAATTCTAACTGTGTGTGGTAAAGCTTTGTTGGCTTTTCATTATGAACTAAATAATGAGCCAACGTCTTGTCCCATCACCTTTCTCTAAATGTATTTGCATATTCCTTTTGACCTAAATCGGAGCCCATCTGTCTCTGAGGCCTGTGCACTGGATTTGAATTAGGTTGGTTGTCTTGTTAATGCCTACGGCAGCATGTGGCACAATATAACCTTCAAATGAGGGAAGCACTCTTCAATCCTGCTGTGAACCATTTCGGTTGAACCTAAATACCAAAGGAATCTTGTAGATGTCTGAAAAAAGTTCAACATAACATGAAGATAGAATAAATATTTAACAGCGAGCTCACAGTATATAGATACATTTGAATGAGCTGTTGAGAACTATTCAAGAAAATTCATTTTTATATTCATAATTTATAAATATATACTGTATGTTGAATGATGTCGTTGTCTTTATGTTTGAAAAGATAAATGGTTAGCAGAATAAAGACGGATGTAGTGAAGGGGGGGGGTTAAGAGCCTACGCTTGATTAAGTTCTTTACAAGCTGTTTGGTGACTCGGTTGGACTGTTATTAGATTGTTTAAGGACATAGGAGGAACACACAGATCTGCATGTGCACATACACAGGTATGTAACATCATATATAATGGCAATAATATATATCTGAAATAATCCAAATGAAAGTAAATCAAAGTAAACTGGCAGCATCTTTGGTTTGAAGTCTTTGATTATTATCATTGTATTTTTGCCTATTAAAGACATCTCAGTGGTTCTGGTGGGGCTTAGAATTTAGTTTCTCGAACGTTTGTTGTAACTGAATTTCTACAGCAGGTAATAGGATGGACATTCTCATACTTGCTATAAGACTTTATATGTATGACATTGTTGAATGTGTTTCAGTGCTTTGTCTTCAAGGGTTTCCGGCTGGTTTTGATATATGAGTCATGAATTACACCCTCTCATGTTGTTCCAAACCTGTGTACATGTCTTTGTTCCGAATTATATCTTTCTCTGTGATCATCAGAGCAAATAAATGGATATTTAGTTTTGAAACAACTCGAAGGAGAGTGAAAAATGACCGTTTTTTAATTGGGGATGAACTCATTTAAAAAAATCTTTTTTTATATTATCGGAAGATAAAATAACACATCAATCAATCAGAATAAGCATTATTTCTGCAAGGGTTTCTTTATCATAAAGTCTTTTTACTCTAGTTACCAGTTATAGTAAAGTGATTTTAAGCTCAGTCCAGAGTTTCACCAAAATACATCTGAAGAATGATCAGCAACGTGAGAAGCTAGGAAATCGAAAGACCAACAAAAGTTGAAAATAAAAACGGACTTGTTTCACCAAAAACTATGAACAATATAAAAAAATGTATTTTGTCTTTTAATTTAATTGGACTTATTCAGTCATGATTATCAAAGTAATTAAATGGATTAAGACAGGAAGATAAAGTGAGGATTGAGAGAGACCGAGGGAACAGTTTCACACCATCTGGCTCGCATTCTAAGCTCATGACACGACGGATCTTAACACACACGTGTGTGACTGTGTTACTATCTGCATGATACACATGATACTTTAAACTGTGTTGAAGTTAGTGAAGTGAAGTATGTTCCTACAGAGTTGTGTCCAGAGAGCAAAGACAATTGAACCGATGTAAAACAAACGGCGATTCACCATTAAATCAATTATAAGATCTGATCAGAGGCTGAAAAGTTCGTTGTTGGACGGACAAACCAAACTTTCAGTTTATATCATTTTAATTCCTGAACCTTCCTTATACTCACATAAAATATCTGCCTTCAGTTTTCAATCGATGTCATTTTTTGTTAAGATCAAAGAGATGACAGCATAGGATAATTCACTAGCTGTCGTGGCCTGGTGGTTCGAGTCTTGGACTCGTGATCCGAAGGTCGCTGGTACTTGAGCAAGGCACCGTCCCTCCCGCTGCTCCCTGGGCGCTGCAGCATGGGTGCCCACTGCTACGTGTGCCCACTGCTACGGGTGCCCACTGCTACGGGTGCCCACTGCTACGGGTGCCCACTGCTACGGGTGCCCACTGCTACGGGTGCCCACTGCTACGGGTGCCCACTGCCACGGGTGTGTGTTCACAGTGTGTGTGTGTTCACTTACTGTGTGTGTAATGGGTTAAATGCAGAGCACAAATTCTAAGTATGGGACACCATGGCCACACGTCACATCACTTCACGTCATTACCGTGTGGGTCATGACCTTCACTTAGTGTCCCTGATGGGTTTCATGAGAAGTTATGACATCAAAATCCATGCATGAAATGTCTTTCTTGATAACAATAGCAACCTGTAAGCATATAAAGGCCAATATATTTTATTTCTGCTTAACACAAATTGGATGCAAAATGACAACCCTGTCTCTCCCATGTTGCTTTTGAGAATATGTCCCATAAATCCTCAGTTGGCTTGTCAAAAGAGAACCCAAAGGTACATCTTCTTCTAGTAACAACATGTCCACACAGCTCACTAATCTTCAGTTCATCAAACATTTAGGTTAAGTAATCCAATAAATATACAACATTTATCCTGTAGACAACCCAGTACAGAACTCACCACACCATTCTCTCTTTAAAAAAAATGACAATTAAAATAATGTTTTAAAATTGAGTTAAAATTCAATAGTTAATTTCTCTAAAAACTATACAATATTTTATAAGTTTATGTACAGGAAAATTATTTATTTACCTAACAAATAAACATTTGTAAAAAACAAAAAACAATATTTATGGTGAATTATAATAAAAAATGTTGAGTTAATGAGATTAACAGAATATTTACCTTATTTTAAATCTTTTAAATGTACTAATTCATTGTGTGAATAGGTTCATGTAAAAAACCGAGTCAAATTGTTTATAGTGTAAAGAAAAGTGAGATTGCAAGGGTGTTTTGAAGAAGACATGGAAGAGTAATAATAAAGGAAATAACTGATATTTTCTTACATCTTCCTCTCGTCTGAGACCTAATGAAGAACCGGGAATGATGGATGTAATTCATTTTGTTGTTTGTTTCAGGCTACCTGAGATGCTCGAAAGAAACATGGACCACAAGTAGAGGATCACATGTAAATATACCTGATTTCAAATAACCTTCAAGAGGTTGAAGAAGTCACACTAAGCTGCAAGGGATACTTGTATAGGATTTAGAGAGTAGAGGAAAGAACATCTTGAGCAGCCAACATTATAAAATATGTCCAGAAGAAACCTCTGTTTGATCTAAAGCAATTCATGTTTTAATAGAGGGAAGAAATATGCTTACAATGATGTCTAACTTGCATTCAACATGCTGTATACCACAGCTCAAAAAAACAAGGCAATGGATCTTCCTGTTTGCTGTCTGTCTTTGTGCATGCGCTGGAAGTGTTGTTCCAGGTTCAGACCAAAACGCCCATCCTCGCTTTATTTGCACACCTCTGCCTGCGGACACTGATCCTGGGTGTTTCCCCACCACCGGTGGGCCAAATGGCCCCAATAACGGACACCCCAGTGGGCCAAACGGGAACAGCAACAGCCGGTTCGGTATGTCCGAGGAAGCCAAAGCTACAATCCTGCACCTGCGGGAGAGTTTGGTGCAGCAGAAAGAAACCATCCTGGACCAAAGGGAGACTATCAGAGACCTCACTGCCAAAGTCAACCTGTGTGAGGGCTTCAACCGAGGCCCCGGCAACCACAACGAACACCTGCATGGCACAACGGCGCATCTGGCCCATCACACCTACCTTCCAACCCCTGAAAAAGCTCACCCCGGGTGGACGGGGCCTGACAGTCACCATGGCAACCATGGACTGGAGCTGGGTCACCATGGGGAGGGTGTCGAAGGATATCAGCGGGGAAAAGGTGCCTTGAGTGAGAAGCTTGCCACTGGGGAAATGACCCCTTCAGCCTCATCTACGCCAGAGCAGATGAGCAGGATGCTGCAGAGCCTAAAGGAACGACTGGAGAATCTTCAGGTAGAGCACAAGAAAAACAATGCTTATATATAACTTTTTACAAATTGCTTTATCATATTAAAAATATGAGAATATATAAGGCAGAGGTCAATGTAACGTTTTCAGTTAACCTAACCTGCTCCACAGAAGAAACATAATACAATTTATGATATTATCATGTGCAATATAACATGAAATCAATAGTTAATACTACAGTATTTGTCAATGGCAGTATATTTTTAAGTGTTCGAGAAAACGAAAACCAGCTAAGTACCTTTGTTGAACAGTGTTGAACCATGCAAGTCTTTACTAAGCCAGCTGCGGTGGCTTTGTTTGCAGATAAGAAACACCTCCACCACTTACTCAAGCTCCCTGAAAGATCTCCTGCAAAGGAAGATCAGTGCCCTCGAACAGCAGATACAACATCATTCTGCACCGCTTACCGATCACAGTAATGACAAAGATGATGATGGTGGTGATAGTCACCATGGCTATGATTATGAAGAAAGTCATGGGGAGGATCATTATGATAACGAAGACCCCGGGGATCATGATGATTCTCGTGATGAAAGCCAACACAATAATCACCGTGATGATGATCACCCTGACGACGACCATGATGAGAGCCCCCCTTATCAGAACAGAGATGATAATGGGCACCAAGACAACAATCACTATGACAATGAGGTTTCTAAACATGGCTTTGAGACGTTTCCATATCACTCACAGGGACACCGAGGAGCCTCCAATGATGTGCACAGCAAGTTGGATGCAGTATTAAGTCATCTACAGCATAGGCTTGCTGACACAGGTATAGTGCAGCCAAAATATGCAGTTAAAAACCACTTCCAAAAAATTGGTGATGGACCAGTTTTTAATTAAAGTGCTTTTAAAATATGGTGAAAGATTGTTAATTTCCTACATGATGTTTGCAAATATGATCATCTGTGCAGTTTCTCTGTTAACCTTGATGATATAATCCTCTCCACAGGCTCTAGAAAGAAGAGCAAAGCCAAAGAAGCTTTCCAGATTGGCTTCCCCATACGAACAAACTACATGTATGGCCGTGTAAAGCGTACTCTGCTAAATGAGATCTTTTCCTTCACATTGTGTCTGTGGATTAAGGCCGGAGTCGGGCCTGGGCTTGGAACGCCGTTTTCCTACTCCGTCCCCGGTCAGGCCAATGAGCTGGTGCTCATAGAATGGGGCAACAATCCCATGGAGCTGCTGATTGATGACAGAGTAAGTGGAAAAAAAAGCTCAAACCTGCTCCATAAAAGGTTCAAACCTGCCTGTAAGTTTCAAGCAACCCCGGACAACCTGATTTCATGGTGCAATATTTTGTAAGCCATTACTTTAGAAACAATGTAGAATCTTTTAAATGATAAATTGCTAACAGAAAGACTGATGAGTAGGCAAAAGTTTGCAAATGTGTTAAGACAGAAGTGGTGTCAGTATTCAGCTCAGCTGTAATGCGTATGCGGCAATATTAACAAAAAGCACTTTTATGCTACCCCATAACAGAATTTCTTACAACGGTATTAAAAGTAAAAATAAAAAAAACTCTTAATATGAGATCTGTCCTGTGGCAGCCACCGCAGTGCTTTGAAAGTGAGGGGTGAGAGGTGGACTGAGCCAATGGTTTCAATTCCTAATCTCGCCACCGGATTCTGCTAGATTTCACAAACTAGACTTTTTAGCTCCCAGACTTTATTTAAAATGTATTATTGTTAAAATAAGAGCAAATGTATGTTGATTCCTTAATGGACATACCTGTTGTAAGAATACAATTTCTGTTTGATAAACCTTCTAAAGTTGATCTGGATGTGTATTCTCAGGCTGTCACTTTACCCGTCTCTCTGAGTGATGGGAAATGGCACCATATATGCGTCACATGGTCTACCCGGGACGGTCTGTGGGAGGCTTACCAGGATGGAGTGAAGAGAGGCTCAGGCGAAAATCTCTCACCCTGGCATCCCATCAAACCTGGAGGGGTCTTCATACTGGGACAGGAACAGGTAACAGGGAACTTACTGTCAACACAAAATAGACATTGCTCATCTTGGTGTTAATAATGTTGAAAACTGGTTACTAGAGTAGTTATAAGGTAAAACGGATCATATGAAAAGTGCATACCTCTTAAAACATATATGTGGTTCTGATCCTACTGTATGTGTGGGAACTATTCAACTAAAGTTTGATCCAAACTGAAGCCCACACATATAGTCTAAAAGGCGTTTAAGTGATACACATTGCATGTTACCATCAAAATGCATTGCTTGCATCCAAATCATTTCTCCAAATGGTAATAAATATAGGCCCAAAATATTAACAAAATATTCTAAAGCGTGTTTCCATGTCATGAAACTTTATATTTTCCCCAGGACACACTGGGCGGTCGATTTGATGCTACACAAGCGTTTGTTGGGGAAATCTCAGATGTGCAGATGTGGTCTCGTGTTCTCACGACCCCTGATGTCTACAGCCTGGCTTCTTGTGGTGCCCATATCACCGGCGACATCATCGCCTGGTCCGAGTCGATAATGGAGCTGCACGGAGGGGTCACTGAATACCCGTTTGACCCCTGTCACTAAAGCAAAGAAGCAAAAGATCGTGTATCTGCAAGTACCGAACTGCAATTCAATTTCGATATTGAGCTTGTTTTCAAAGACTTAATTGACTTGAAACTTGTATTTAATGCAAACCTTTAAGCGTGTTGACAAGCATTGCCTTCTGCCTGAGAAACAAGTGACTAAAGTTTTGTGTTGAATAAAGTAAATCATCTTTTCTTACTCACTTTTTTACTTGAATGGGACTTTTTTATGCAGGTCTAGACCTTTGTCATAACTTGTATATGTGTAAGCATATATCATAAATAGTTAAATAATGTGAAAACTTCTGTAATGTGATCTGATGAAACTATCGCTCGTTTTGAATGGATTCTTTGTCTACTATAAGAAGAATCTACATGAATACAGCAATACCAAAGAGTTACACATCTGTAGAGACGGCCTACTGATCAGAACAGGCATGTTTACTAATGATTTTCTTGAATATTGTTATTATGTTTTTGTTTTTAGATTTGAAAATGATCCATAGGTTTAGCCAAAGGTTAACCTAAATAGGTAGATCTGGACCTTTGACTATAATATTGTATTTTGATATACTGTTGATATATTTTCAGCTTTAGATTACTAGTTGTGTAGTAATTTGCCTCAGTAAATTATGTTTGTCGTGACACCTGTATATTGATATTATTCATTCCAAAGACTTGTTTCCATTGTCGTTCTTGTGCATCTTAATATTTACTATTTATTAACTGTTTTATTTGTTCATTTAGAAGCGGAAACCTAATATACATTTTACAAACAACACACCTTTGAGATTTCAAACAGATTGTATTTCTACACATTTTAACAAACTACAAAAAAACGTTCTCCAACCGAGCAGCACACAGTTCTGAGATAGTGTCCACTCTGTATTAGGATGGCCTTTATACTATAGAACCTATGGATTTGATGATGTAAAGTTTTTGAAAGATCCCAGCTTTTTCATTCAACACACTAAACTTATTCACCAGTCATTGAAGGTGTCCTCAGCCTATAGTTTTATGTACAGACACAGAATCAACATTAATATCATATCACATTCATCAAATAGCTTTTAAGGAAAGGCTGTACAGACAATTTCCTATCACTAAATATTATGAAAGAAAATAGAGAATCAGTAAAAGTCTGGAACAGACAGAAACCAATTTCCCCTATAAGTATGTCCAACTGAGAGCTCATGATAAGGGCCTGGATAAAGATGCCTTATAACTTCAATTAATAACTTTTAATAATACATGATCTTATATCAAAATGTACATTTGTACAAAATTTGTCTTTGGGGACAAAAAAGTTGAGAACTCCTGGTGTTGATGCTATTTCAAGATGTCATTAGGTTGTTGTGAGATTGGGACATGGTTAGTCCTGACAGCAATTAAAACCATTTTAATTATAATTTAAAGAGTTTGCTAAAGACAGTAGAAGTATACAACAACAGTTGCAGAAACGACCAATTAATAAAACACACCAGAAAATATTTTTGTATTTTTATTTATTAGAGTTGATTGGCACCAGTGTACCATAACTGAGTTTTTGATTTGCTACATGAAGAATTTTCCACCAATTTGTCCCTTTCTGTGGCCCATCTACAGTTTTCAACTCAGATACACAGAGGCGACATAAGAAATACTTTCACTTGTCCTATTGTATTCAAAGACTTTGGCACCTTTGCACATCTCATCAAAAATGCCCACAATAGAAGTCTCCAAAATGCATTCAAGTCAATTAAAATCATTCCGCTCTCTTCATCAGACCATGTCATGCCCAAACTGTTAGTTTAAATACATTATTAGCTTATACATAGGAATGTTGCGGTCAGCAGTTGATCCTAGTTAACACTTGAAGTCTCTCGAGATCTCTATCAGTCTTATACAGCCTGTGGGTTAGCATACAATACAACGTAAAGCATATTAACTCCAAAAGACTAATTATAGATGCTTTGTGTCGGAACAAAGCTCAAACCAGTTAAGACCTGTAGTTCTATTTGATACTAGAGGAGTGCAGAAGAGAGTTAAATAAGCTGTCATGTAGTCAAAACTAAAGTGCCATAGACATGGATTAAATATCGAATTTCATGTCAAAGACATCCATTAATATAGTAAAGCTTTATACTAACTGAGAAAAAAATCACAAGTCGCATTGCTAAGAATTCTCATTTTTACGTTTTTCATTATTAGTAAATTTAAATAGAACGTTAGAGACTCCAGAGCGCTATTAGTGTTCCATAATTGTTTTAAATATTAGACGCTTCAGTACTTTTTAAACATGTTCACATTTTAAGTGTTTCTTAGTGTAGCCTATAAAGACTGCAAAGCCAATTTGTTAACTTACAAGAGCCGTGTACGATTTTGGTGAAATACGGAACGCTAATAGTCGCTTTACACATGCCCAAAATATTGACATAGATCCAACTTTACAAAAGATGCTTCAGTTCAGCGGTACAACATGCAATCTCTATTCTTAACCTTAAAAAGAAAAAACAATAAATTAAAAATGCTATCAATCTGCGTTTCTGTAAACAAAAGTAACATCTATGTACAAACAGAAAAAGGCAACAAAAAAGTAATGTACATCGTAAAAAAGCTGCCATGAAACTCCTTCAAACTGACCAGCATTGAGTCAGAGGAGTAACTAGTGTTTCATACAAGCAGGATAACACACGAATATATGGGTCACTGCTAAGTCTGGCACATCAGGAATGATTCAAAAACAAGTTTAACATTTTGTTTGAGGGGGACTGATCACAACAAACATGTACATCATGTCCAGGCCATATTTCACAAAAACATGAACAAAGAGAGTATTACTTTGCTTGGAGAATATCACCTGCCAATAGGCAATAATGTAATGGGAAATATTCAAATTCTTATTACAACTATGTGAAAAAATATATATGGGATAAATACAACCTGATAGTATTTTTGTTGTGCTTAAATGTCATGAAAATTGTGTGCGAAATGATTTTCAATTAGGCTTTATTTGCCTTTGTTAAATATATAGTTTTTTATCGAGGTGAAATGTGACCTGGACGGTTTTGTGAAATTCTCCCCCAAAGCACAGTTTTGTATCTACAGTGGTTTAGTTCAGACCATTGAGAGAACATTCATAAAAAGCAGTGCCGGGACTTTTAAGGCTCTTACTTACATTAAAGGACTCACATTTGATAAACTGTGTCTTGATAGATTGATTAACCTTAATGGATGAAGAACCCTGCAAACTACACACGAAATGATGTCACAAGCATTCCTATTTCATCCTGGTGTACGTTATTTTGAGTATGCATTAACAAACCGTATCCCTGCCAGAGTATAACAGTATTACTCCCAAAACACAGCAACTTGATACCGCATGCTTCAAATGGCAACAAGTGTTAGGTTAAGTGATGGGAAAGTCATCATTTCATTCTCAATTTGATATGTGTGATTGCAATGACCTTCATTTACAATTGACCACTTCATTTATAACATACGTTAATAAGCCATAATAGCATAAGTTAAGACAGGCAGAATAGACCCAGTAAATAAATACTAATGCCTTTAGCACAAGCAACACTTTCCATCATATCAGAGAGAGTGGAAAGCTCAGCTGTGATAAAGGCCATGTTAGATCTGCCAGACGATGATGAGGATGAAGATGAATACATCAGGCTGTTTGGTCTTCTACCCTGTAATGTGTCAGAAGTTCACAGTATGAGTGGTGATCAAATGTGAGAGCAGCTGTAAAGAGGCAGGAAACTAGAGAGGTAAAAGGCAAACTGTCCACTTCAACTAATGAAGACGTGAGAAAGGGTGCAATGAGAATGCAGTAGTAGTGTACAGGAGACAAAATCTGATGTTCAAGAAGGGTTCAATAAATAGGTCGCCCAAAAATAAAAAAATCTGAATCATTTACTCACCCCAATTCCTTCCACAACCATCCACTTTAGGAAGATTAGATATGCCCAGATTTTTGCAGGTAATACTTTATAAGAAAGTGCTTTGCTTAATATTAACCACAACAGAAACCATTTACCGTTACACTTTTAGGAAATACAATCGCCCTTAGGTGGTCCAACGGGAGAAGTTTAAATATTTGGTGAGTAAATCAACAGATTTAGAATTTTTGGTTGAATTAGTTCCTAGTAATGAGACTTCAGCAACCATTCTTTGTAGTGGAGACCAACTTAAATGTCAGCATAATATAGTATGAAAGCCTGTAGTAAATAACACCGTGTAGTGTAAAGATGTAGTAAAAGTATGTGGAGAACAGCAGAATTACGAATGAGTAAGATGATCCAATATGATTCTGTATTCAGGCTTGCTGATAAGATCCATCTGTTAACCAGCATTACGGAGTCTTCTGATGGCAGGACAAGAGCTACCCTGATAGAACAGAGAAGGATGATTTGATTCTTGAAGAATGGAGGGTTTTGTTCTGCTGCTCGAGTAGGATGACTGTACGATTTTGGAGAGGAGTGGCTTTTTTCAGGGTTGCTCTTCTTTTTTCTTTAGTGAAATACGTTTCTTTCTGGCTGCAAGCATCTCATAGAAGGGGTCCACGCTTACAGCAGATCTGCAAAAAAGACAGAAAAAAGTTTTATATTCTACTCTGATTACTTGATTTGTTTTCCTTTATATTCAACAGTGAAAAAAAGGCTTTAAACTGCCTTCTGACGCCGACTGAATGCAACAACACTCATGGAGGCTTCAGTCTTTAGTATAAGT
This sequence comes from Triplophysa yarkandensis, assembly GCA_033220385.1. Lineage (NCBI taxonomy): Eukaryota > Metazoa > Chordata > Actinopteri > Cypriniformes > Nemacheilidae > Triplophysa > Triplophysa yarkandensis. The sequence continues at coordinate 2,676,145 of CM065668.1, forward strand.
ATTGGCTTTTGTTACTATAGACCTCTTCACATGTTATAAACACGGATGTAAGAAAACTTAAGTTTCACTTTTCCTTTATTATTACTTTTAAATCTATAACCTAATATCAGTCATTTAAATTAAATGTTCTGCTATTTGTATAGAGTATACACACATTTAGAGTGGCAGTAAGAGTTTAGTGCTGTCTGTACTAAACAGTGAAAAGTAATTGGGAGATAGATTGTGCAGTTTAAGCATGAAATTTGAGATTTCTTTTCACAGACTGATGAAAGATAGCAAATGTGTTGCTGAAGTTTGCAGTAAGAAATGGAATACTGAAACGTTGATCTACTCTTACACCATTAAAGCAAAACCATTTTCTCTCGGGTGTGTTTTTTATTGAATCATTCTATAATAGTGCTACATACTTTCCACATTCGATGCTAAATACTGCATTACACGTGATAACACTGCAACATCAGACAAATGAACTAAAGTAGCCTTAACAAGGGATGAAATGGTCATCTGTTCTGGAGCACCAGGACTTCCCAACTACATCCCTTCCGGAACCTGTTCATAGCAGGGAAAGTGGGTGCGATTGAGTTCTGGGGGCGCTGCACTGGGGGTATGTGAAAAGAAAACCGGAAAACGCAAGCAAATAGACGGAAGGGGAGATCACTGGAATCGTGTTGTGCAGCGTTTGACGAAAAAGTCTACGCCCAAAAATCTGATATGTTGTCAGGTAATGGCAGTCTCTCTAAAGTTTGTGATATAACATCACGTAGGAGTATTCTGAGATGTAATACCCGTGTCCCATTTTAATATTGTTAATGCATTCTGTTTTATAGGGATTGGGTGAGGGGTAACCGCTGGGTATGAAATAGAATTAGGCATGGGCCACAACTCAATTTGTTGAATCACAAAACGTCTTATCCTCTGTTAGAAAAGATTTACTTAAGACTTTAAGTACAAAATAAATATCAGTAAGCTTGATTCTACAAAAGCAAGACCACGTAAAGTTCAAATGCTTTTGATTTCAGCATGTCCTGATTTCATAGTTTAACCTAATGAGAGCAGATTCCTGCCCTACAACCTTATGATGATCAGATCTTTCGTCTCAAAACAAATAAATGTAAATGTAAATGGGAGCTGCTATTTTGCAGTATGATTTGCCATTCAGTGGTGTGTTCTAGCATGTTCATGTAATAGGACATCAATTGGTATTATACCATCTATTTAAGGAATTCACATCTTAAACAGCAAGTTCTTTTGTACCACCTCAAAAGTGGTCCATAACATTCTTTTGCTGCCTGACAAAATCTGTTAATTACTTTTGGAAATTGAAACATGGTTTGGATACGCAAACAAAGGCGAACAATAATATCTGTCAACAGGTTTATTGTGAAATGTTCCTTGTGTTTTTTTCCACGTTGCTAGAATTAATGTCAGTTAATTTCTATATGAATTCAAGGCCTGAGATCTTACTTGATGCTGTGGATCCATTCATCTTTCTCCTCTGGAGTGGGGGCTGAAATTCGGTACACCATGTGATTTCCCTCCACCACTCTTCCATCAGCCTCGGTCTTGCAAGCTTTAATAAGCTGTCCACGATTATTAGGGATATACAGCTCGAAACAGTTCTACAGGGGTCACAAGAACATGAACAGAGTAAACACTTTAATTAAAGCTGTTTTTGGTCCCACAAGACACAATGTTTAGTTCAACATGTAAGGGACAATAAACATTTTGCATGGCTTTGCTGAAGCAGCCATGATTTTAACATTTGACTGTGCAACTGATTTCACTTACAGGCTTTCTGGGATCTTCAACCTCACGGATACTTAGGTTCTCCAAAGGAATGATGCCTCTAGGTTCCTTATCCTACATAAGTAAAGTAAGCAGTAAGTACAGTCAGTGGCTTTAAAGGATAATGTGCAGTCTGTTCAGTCATGACTGCTAATGAAGACAAGAAATTCAGATTGGTCAACGGTAGCACTGTGTGGAGTTAAATGATCACTAAACTGTGATTTTCAATTGCCTTGAGCGATCTCCCATTGAACTCTGACTTATCCATGTATCTAAATCTCTTTACTCTAACATAGACATCTTGTTCTGACTTTGTCTTAAGGCTTTTTATTTCAAACTCAAATCAATATTATGCAGTCAAGTAAATATCCCCGGCATGGTGTAAATTGTGATGACAGCACATTATCCTGCTTGTCAAACATGTGACTTACGGTTGTGTACTCAAAGTAATAGAGGCAGTTATCTGTCAGAATAAACCACCGTCTCTTCCATGTCTTCACACGTCCTCCTGAGAAAGAAGATTACGCTGGATTAGGGTTTTAAAAATAGGACAAACAAATCAATCGTTTCTATGTGTATGTTAATGAACTACACAGAAATAAGGAACAAACCACACACATTGTACATCAGATTGAGATAACTGGATAAAATATTACTGTATTGTCCGATCTAAAAAACATGGGGTTATCCTTAAATAGACAAAACAACCGATGAAACTGAATGTGTGTTAAAGGAGTGAAAAGTACTGAAGCTATATTAAATAATATTAAATTGGATTACAGGTTAGTTGTGCATTCATTTTGCTCGTTTGACCATACATTGTTAACAAAACATATAAAGACATAGAGCCATTTAAATTATTTTCATGTACAAGATTTTGAAATATTATTTCACCCTCTATTTAAGGGCTGGGGTCTTAAATTTGGGCAAAACAGTATGTGAAGTTTACATGTAAAAAGTGTTTTTTACCAACATTTTACCATTTGCACAAAAATAGGTGGATGATGCTTGTAGACCCAAAGATTAAGGCAAACAACTTAACTTTCCTATAAAGACAATGCACACTATAAAAAAAATGATCTGTGTGCTTATACTGCTTGCATAACCTGACGATGCTCTCTTACCTATATATAGGCATGCATGATACAGCAGCTATGTTATCTTTGCAATAGCTTGTGTCACTTTTGACGGAAGCTATAATACCAAAATATTAATAATAACACTGATGCTCTCTATTAAGGCAAGAGGGAATGTACGTACCTCCTGCAGGATAAACACCACCAGCAGCAGAAAAATCACAGGTCAAGCAGAGCGGGAGCCAGAAGAGATCGGGAAAAGGGAAGTGGGGGCGTCACAGGATAAAGAAAGAGAAATAAGACACAAGGAGAGGAGAAAATAGATTGAAAAGCGTTTAGTGCTTGAGAGACCAGAGAGCACGCCATGCGAAAAGAAGGTCAACGTTTCAATCACATCACACGTTTTGTTCTTTTAGGGAAATTAGTACAAAGCGCAGCAATGAAATAACAGAAATCATGCGACGACAAACAAGGACCCTGCCAACAGGGTTCATTAATTCACAGATCAGCCAGAAACCACCGGTTAAACAGAATCAGCAGCAGGTGGGACTCACCCAGTTTGAGGAGCCAGCCCTCTCTGTCAGGGTTAAAGAAAGTGTGTGTCAGATCATTCCCATCATCCTCTGGGATCTTAAAGGGCTCGTTCTTGATGCTGTCGTACAGGTTCTAAAAAACATGTGTGATGTTAGTGATGCTGCTAAAAACTTGATTGAAACTGATCAGAAGTCAGATGACTAAGGACATAAAAATACCTTTCCAAAGACACATTGATACTTACTCTGAGCAGGTCCTCTGGTAAATCTCCACCATCATTTATGCCTCTGTTCATGCTGATGAAGCGCTCAACCGTGGGTTTGTCCCGCACATTAGGGTTGTGCAGACTGGTGTTCAACATTATGATGGCAAACGATAGCACGTAACAAGTGTCTGAGGGAAAGAATGTGGATAAGTTAGGGACATCTATACAAGTCAAACTATTGCTTTGAATTTCTTTCAGATGTTAAACCTGTGCTCTGGAAGACTCCGGGATTGCAGTGACAGTATCTCTGAGCAAAGGCCTCCATCATCCTGTCGATCTTCTGAGCTTCACCTGGCAACCGAAAACTCCACAGAAACTGCCTGGAGTAAGAAGAGACACACATGTAAGAGCATCATTAACAAAAATACTACACAAATAGGTACTGTTATATTGTAATGAGGTTCTTATTCAATGTCAAAGATTAAAGGAGTTATAAAAATGCCGTCCCAATAGGGTAGGAAATCACTCTCTCGAATCTTCTCTGGATCGGTTCCTCCATGGCAGAACGGTCTGCCCGTTGCAACATGTTTGACAGACTCAAGAGTCTATCTAATGCCTAAAAACTCTTTTCTGTCTAGACCCGACTCACTAAAACCTCTTTCCTTCCCCACTCACATTTCCACAATGAATGACCTTTTTCTCTCCTGACAGGTCTTTCTTGCCTTGTGTAATTTGGAAACTCGTAGCACTTTATAAACTATTGTTCTCTTTGCTATTTACTGCTTCATTGTCTCCTCGACTCTTTGTAAGTCGCCTTGGATAAAAGCGCCTGCTAAATGCCTAAATGTAAATGTAATTGGCTAAATGCATTGTTGACTTACCGAAGTGCTTGTACCAAGTTGAGATCTGTGAATTCATGAAGATCCACAAATGCCTGCAATACTTTAATATTGAAGTCATCTCTGATGGAAATACAGAAAGAGCAAAGATTTGATTCCTTGACAGTACAAGTTATTATACATCAACAATATAAAAACACTTTCTAATTCCCTGTACATTCCTAAAGCGTTGTCATCTCTTGACATAATCACGTAACACACTGAATGATTGTCAAATCACTAAGAATTTATTTAATACAGCCTAAGTGCCTACCTTTCACCCAGATAGTCCCCTATTGCAGTTTTATTGAGTCCTTCTCCTTTGTACAGAAACTGAGCAATGTCCTCTGAAGTGTGTCTGAGAAGTTCATTCTCTACTAGAAACACAATGCCCTGCAAAACACACACACACGCACGCACGCACGCACGCACACACGAACAGTTTGAGACTACTATACATGAAATTCCATTTATGAGCTTCAGCCAACTAGTACATTATTTATATAAAGTTTAAACATTACTTTTAAAGCCATTTCCATCACATGAATATAAAAGACATATTTTATCTTAGAGTTGGATATATTATTTATTATCATATTAATACAGAATCAATATCTAAAGAATGCATTTCTTAAGATCACACAAGAAATCCCTATAACCAATAGCAATTTTCTCTACCTTTTTCGGGTCCATGTTGAATTTTTTTCTCCCCATAGCCACATGTCGACTCTTCTGTAACGTTTTACTATTAAAAAATGAGGACATGTCAGTATTCTTTTTTTACCAAACACCTTTGTTCCGGGTTGTCATCGTCTTATTCATACATCAGCTTACATGCGTGTTTGTATAAATGACACGGGTTTCACCTCAAACCCCAAAACTCATGCAGACAGAAAATTAAAACCTTTATTCGATTCTCTGTAGAATGAGTTCGCAGAATAAAAGACAACCAGCGATTCAATTTCGTTCGGTTTACCCAGCAAACACGTAACAAAAGCACATGGGAATGTCTTTACGGTTTACATAAGCACAGAGATAAAGTGTGTGTTTGCTTTTCTGTCTGAGTTAACCGTCACCAGACAAACATAAAAGAACGGCAAACACAAATGCAAAAGAACTTAATGAATTCCTCTAAACACGAGAAAACACAGAAACCTATTCTTAGCAGAACACACAATAAATAAGATGCTGCATTGTTCAGTATCTCCACGATAAGGTCAACCAACCTCGATCACACACATACACGCTTTTATGACTGCTTTCAAAGCATCACATGTCTTCCATCAACATGTAACGACAAAAAGACGAACCTGCCCTCCGTGCTGCTCTCCAGACCTTCCACCTCGATGATAGCTTCTCTGAGCTCATCTTTCAGTCGTTGGATCTCAAGAAGCAGAGCACCCTTCCTGCGGCGGATCTCCTCCAGCTCAGAGCGCTCTTCTGGACTCAGGTCAGCTGGGACTGCCAGGGGGAGACAGGGGGGCTCAATTAGACTCAAATTATTCCACATTGACACCTCTTCCTGCTTCTGTCAAGCCGGATGAGAATCAGGATTCATCTGATCTTGTTTGTCGGGTGTTTAAATAGAGCAAGCTGGGACAGAACAGAGTCAGAAAGCACTGCCTGCGGGCATCAACAAACACTCCTGGATCATTTCAACATCACACACACAATCGTCTTACCAATGAACATCTGCAATAACGACATCACATCTGTAAGATCTCTGGGTTAAGAGTGAAGAACATGACAACACTGGATCATGTCAGACATCGTGTTTGTTATGTCTGCATTATGTTTACGTTTCACTTGACATCAAATACAACAAATCAACACAACAGAGGAAGTGCGTTACCAATATCAGAAATCAACACAAGGAAATAAATGCATCATATAATAAATAAACACAATGTTGACATTACATTATCCAGAGTACAATCACACACACACACACACACACACACACACACACACACACACACACACACACACACACACACACACACACACACACACACACACACACACACACACACACACACACACACACACACACACACACACACACACACACACACACACACACACACACACACACACACACACACACACACACACACACACACACACACACACACACACACACACACACACACACACACACACACACACACACACACACACACACACACACACACACACACACACACACACACACACACACACACACACACACACACACACACACACACACACACACACACACACACACACACACACACACACACACACACACACACACACACACAAATGTTAATAATACACACACACACACACAAATGTTAATAATGCACACACACACACACACACACACAAATGTTAATAATACACACACACACACACAAATGTTAATAATGCACACACACACACACACAAATGTTAATAATGCACACACACACACACAAATGTTAATAATACACACACACACACACACACACACACACACACACACACACAAATGTTAATAACACACACACACACACACACACACACACACACACACACACACACACACACACACACACACACACACAAATGTTAATAACACACACACACACACACACACACACACACACACACACACACACACACACAAATGTTAATAACACACACACACACACACACAAATGTTAATAACACACACACACACACACACACACACACACACACACACAAATGTTAAACACACACACACACACACACACACACACACACACACACACACACACACACACACACACACACACACACACACACACACACACACACACACACACACACACACACACACACACACACACACACACACACACACACACACACACACACACACACACACACACACACACACACACACACACACACACACACACACACACACACACACACACACACACACACACACACACACACACACACACACACACACACACACACACACACACACACACACACACACACACACACACACACACACACACACACACACACACACACACACACACACACACACACACACACACACACACACACACACACACACACACACACACACACCTGTGCGTGATGCAGCACATTGACTTACTGTAATCCAGATCCTCCATCTTGGGAGATTTGCTTTTCGGCATATATGGGTCAGAGTCGAATGTCATTCAATACTCGAGAGATTTGGATATATGTAAAATATACCCACAGACGGAGAGGAAATAAAGAATCAGCGGCGGAGGACCGACGGCGGACACAGACAATGGAGGAGTGGACGCCGGAAGTTGCGTCTGTCAGCCTGCGGAACATCGACCTCGGTCGGCGGCCATCTTGAGAAGGGCAAGCAGGCCTGTGGTTAATTACCCAAACATGTTTATATGTGCAGAAATACTAATAATGTGCACGGTGAAGTTAAATAAATGTCACAACTGCAGTCAAAATAAAGAATTTTAACTTCTAATAAGAGTAAAAATCAAACATTATTATTACAGTTAGAGTTTTAAATGCTCGGACTGTCTTTATGCTAATCAGATTGTTAGCGTTACTATGTTTGTTATATAAAGAGCAGAATAAAAGTTTAAAAGATCATTTAACTTTAAAAACAAGCACAATAATCCTCCAATCACGTGAAATAAATAAACTGCAAATAAAGGCAATTAAGTTCAGTTTTAATGAAGTTTCTAATTCAGGTTAATTTTTCTCGCCCCATTGACAAATTACATTTACGTTTAGTCATTTAGCAGACGCTTTTATCCAAAAATTATTTGTCTTGTTATAAACATAAATGTTCTTGATTCTTATAACGGTCTCATCGGGTTCTGTTCTCGCTTGCATAAATAAAATAAAATAAAATATTGAAGGATATTCAAACATCCTCAGGTGGCTGAAATGTGAACGAAATGATGATTATGACATCATTGCTTTTTTATTATTATGGTATGACATCGTCCCTCTTTAGTATTCTTATATCTTTACATTTGTAGTTTTCAGAAAGAGCCAGAATTGTGCATCACTTCCTGGAGGCGTTTAACCACAGAACGAGGTGTCACAAAATAACTTAAAACGCATGAGGACCCACAGCAGGATAACCCTGGAGTATTAACACAAACACAAACACACAGGAAGGCAAACAAACACAAACACACAGGAGGGCAAACAAACACAAACACACAGGAGGGCAAACAAACACAAACACACAGGAGGGCAAACAAACACGAGGGCAAACACGAGGGCAAACAAACACGAGGGCAAACAAACACGAGGGCGAACAAACACGAGGGCAAACAAACACGAGGGCAAACAAACACGAGGGCAAACAAACACGAGGGCGAACAAACACGAGGGCAAACACGAGGGCAAACACGAGGGCAAACAAACACCAGGGCAAACACGAGGGCAAACACGAGGGCGAACACGAGGGCAAACACGAGGGCGAACAAACACGAGGGCGAACAAACACGAGGGCAAACACGAGGGCAAACACGAGGGCAAACACGAGGGCAAACAAACACGAGGGCGAACAAACACGAGGGCGAACAAACACGAGGGCGAACAAACACGAGGGCGAACAAACACGAGGGCGAACAAACACGAGGGCAAACACGAGGGCAAACACGAGGGCAAACACGAGGGCGAACAAACACAAGGGCAAACAAACACCAGGGCAAACACGAGGGCAAACACCAGGGCAAACACCAGGGCGAACAAACACGAGGGCAAACACCAGGGCAAACAAACACCAGGGCAAACACGAGGGCGAACAAACACGAGGGCGAACAAACACGAGGGCGAACAAACACGAGGGCAAACACGAGGGCGAACAAACACGAGGGCAAACAAACACGAGGGCAAACAAACACGAGGGCAAACAAACACGAGGGCAAACACGAGGGCGAACAAACACGAGGGCAAACACGAGGGCGAACAAACACGAGGGCAAACAAACACGAGGGCGAACAAACACGAGGGCGAACAAACACCAGGGCAAACACCAGGGCAAACAAACACCAGGGCAAACAAACACCAGGGCAAACACGAGGGCAAACAAACACCAGGGCAAACACGAGGGCAAACACGAGGGCGAACAAACACGAGGGCGAACAAACACCAGGGCAAACACGAGGGCAAACAAACACCAGGGAAAACACGAGGGCGAACAAACACGAGGGCAAACAAACACCAGGGCAAACACGAGGGCAAACACCAGGGCAAACAAACACCAGGGCAAACACGAGGGCAAACAAACACGAGGGCGAACAAACACGAGGGCAAACAAACACGAGGGCAAACATGAGGGCAAACAAACACGAGGGCAAACAAACACGAGGGCAAACACGAGGGCAAACAAACATCAGGGCAAACACGAGGGCAAACACGAGGGCGAACAAACACGAGGGCAAACAAACACCAGGGCAAACACGAGGGCAAACACGAGGGCAAACAAACACCAGGGCAAACACGAGGGCAAACACGAGGGCGAACAAACACGAGGGCAAACAAACACCAGGGCAAACACCAGGGCAAACACAAGGGCAAACAAACACCAGGGCAAACACGAGGGCAAACACGAGGGCAAACACGAGGGCGAACAAACACGAGGGCGAACAAACACGAGGGCAAACAAACACGAGGGCAAACACGAGGGCAAACAAACACCAGGGCAAACACGAGGGCAAACAAACACCAGGGCAAACACGAGGGCAAACACGAGGGGGAACAAACACGAGGGCGAACAAACACGAGGGCGAACAAACACGAGTGCAAACAAACACGAGGGCAAACAAACAAGAGGGCAAACACCAGGGCAAACACGAGGGCAAACAAACACCAGGGCAAACACGAGGGCAAACAAACACCAGGGCAAACACGAGGGCAAACAAACACCAGGGCAAACACGAGGGCAAACAAACACGAGGACAAACACGAGGGCAAACAAACACCAGGGCAAACACGAGGGCAAACACGAGGGCGAACAAACACGAGGGCGAACAAACACAAGGGCGAACAAACACGAGGGCAAACAAACAAGAGGGCAAACACGAGGGCAAACACCAGGGCAAACAAACACCAGGGCAAACACGAGGGCAAACAAACACCAGGGCAAACACGAGGGCAAACAAACACGAGGGCAAACACCAGGGCAAACAAACACGAGGGCAAACAAACACGAGGGCAAACAAACACGAGGGCAAACACGAGGGCAAACACCAGGGCAAACAAACACGAGGGCAAACAAACACGAGGGCAAACACGAGGGCAAACACGAGGGCAAACACCAGGGCAAACAAACACGAGGGCAAACAAACACGAGGGCAAACACGAGGGCAAACAAACACCAGGGCAAACACGAGGGCAAACAAACACGAGGGCAAACAAACACGAGGGCAAACAGACACGAGGGTAAACAAACACGAGGGCAAACAAACACCAGGGCAAACAAGAGGGCAAACAAACACCAGGGCAAACAAACACGAGGGCAAACAAACCGGAGGGCAAACAAACACGAGGGCAAACAAACACGAGGGCAAACAAACACGAGGGCGAACACGAGGGCAAACAAACACGAGGGCAAACAAACACGAGGGCAAACAAACACGAGGGCAAACACGAGACACGAGGGCAAACACGAGGGCAAACACGAGACACGAGGGCAAACAAACACGAGGGCGAACACGAGGGCAAACAAACACGAGGGCAAACATGAGGGCAAACAAACAGGAGGGCAAACACGAGGGCATGTAAAGGGAGAGATTAGAAGGGTTGATGCCATGTCGCAGGGTTGGGAAATCAAACACTTACAGGAAGATAGATGGCACAACGAGAAGAGGCCAGAGAGAACACATGGCATGTAAAACATGTTTTATTAAAGATAATATTACTTTTTCCATTTATACAAACAGGTTTTGATGAAAATAATTTTCTTTAATAAAGTTGCTATCGTTTGTCATTTCTGATTCTATAGAATAGGAAAGCTGCTCTTATTTCCGTTGACCCAAAGTAGTCCGGGCACATCTAACAAGTGGCATTATGCTTGTTGCTTCCAAAGACCAACAGAGTCGATTTCACATCTTGAAGTCTTACATTTACCTCACTTCTTATTTCTTTTTGCAAGCATAGGAAGAGACGATGTCAAAACCTTCTAGTAAATTGTCACTTGAGCGGACAAATCCAAAGAGAAAAGATCAAACATTTTATCACGTTAAAGGTGGGGGATATATGGGCAGGCATGAAGAATTAAACCAACTTTGTGGTGGTGTAAAGTTCTAGATTAAAAAACTTTAAGAAATGAATCCAGTTCAGGGGGAGTGTATTGCGCACAGAAACATTACGTGATCCGTTTTCCACACTTGGATTACGTTAACCATGAGAAGCCGGCATCTTTCTAACTCTAAAGCAGTAAGAATGCATGAAATAGTGTGTAGTTTGGGGTAGAATTTAAGTAAAAAAGAGAATGTTGTATGAATATCCATAATAAAATAAGACTTTTTATGACCTTAACTTTTAAACATCTAATATATGACTTTAGGGCTCAATGGAAACCCTGAATGCTTTTATAACTGAACATTAACTGCTTTGGGTATTTGAAACAAAGAAATGTTGCGATGGAGTCTTTCAAACAAACAGCATAATCATGTGCTTTATTTTAATAAACTATTTGAGACAGCAAAAAGTGAGCAAAACAATCTCAACACAAAGCACAAAAATCCCACTGGAGTTAGCGTACAGGGGTTCCATCCTTACTCTATATTTAATGGGCTGCTTTAGTGTCTGATCATATTTTAATTTTGATGTCTTTTTTAAATGAGATGTTTGCCCCAAATTTGTAAACAACAAATAGCATTTAATGAATGAAATAAGCAATTATATATAAATAAAAGAAATCAAACCAGACATATTTGTTAAAAAGGTTTTGGTAAGTGTATATGTTAATTGTACCAATAGGACATCAGTGTACAAGCGACATCAGTGAATCCCAATGCTTGATTTAAAGTGTTCAAAAGTTTGCTTCGGAAATGTCACAGGAAAAAATCCTCTGGAGTCTCTGAAGAAAAGACTAATAGTTTAAGAGGATCTACAATCTGTCACTCTGGACTAATTTTGGAGTAAACTATTGTCTCCTCTCCAGATGGATCTTCTATAGTGCCTTCTACTTGTAAGGTAGAGCCATCAATCTGAGTGACTATGTAATGTGTCCCCTCATCATTGACTACGACCTGAGTAAGACCCTCTCTCATCATTATCTGACTAGCTGCATACTGTAGCACCTCTTGAATTTCCTTGGATGCGTGATCATGGTTAGAATCCAGTACCTCAGTTATCACACCCACTGATTCGGTTACTTCTTCATACAAATGCCCTTCAGTGTGTCTCTCTTCCAGGGATGTTTGACCTTCAGTCTCTTCTTGGATTTGTTCTGACACGGTGGTGGTGACAATCTCCTCTTCCCTTGCGCTGTCCTGTTGGCCCAACTCTGTAACAGCACAAAGTAAGGCATCCAGAGCAGACTCTGACATACTGGTATGACCACCCTCCCCTTCTTGTCTGGTTTTCTCTACAGTATCTCCAGATGACTCCACAAGAACATATTGGGTGGTGGCACCTGGAATCTGGATATGACCTTCCCTGAGCTGGGCCTCCACTGATGACACGTCTTGCCCGGAGGTGATGAGCTGGCCATCCTCAGTGATGTGCAGAACCTCCGCCATTTGACTGGACATAGCTAGGGTCTGTAGAGTGGCAGCAGCCGACTCTTCCAGGGCCTGATTTATGGCAATCTCTCCTCCACCATAGCCCTGAATAATGATGACCTGCTGAACAGTCTCAGAGTCCAGTTTGGTTTCATCTGGGGCAAAAGCAGTCTCTGTTTGCACGAAGGATGCTCCCTGTCCCTTCAGGCGACACTCGAAAGACTTAGACACAATACCTGACACAAACAAAACAGAGAGAAGAAAACATGTCTATATTGTGTGTAGGCTTTACTGTGAATATACAATATTGTTTAATTTCGAATTAAAATTTTGTTTCGTGTACTGTGTAAATACTGCAAATGATTAATTTTGCATATTTAAAGTAAACTAATGTTAAAAACGGCGAATTGTTGTAAGTGTTAGATGTGTGTGCGTGTAAGATGTGCCCCTTTCTTGAAAGATAAAGATAAAAAATAAAAGAATGAATTAGGTAATATAACATAAATCCGATACCTGCGTGAAGATAAGCCAAGTCTGGGTTTTCGATGTCAGGGTGGGTCTCTTTGAGATGGTTTCTAAACTCCATAGGGGCATTGGTGCCATAGCTGCATGAGGGGCAGTTATACATCAACACTCCCTCATGCTTGCCTGTGTGAAGGATGTGCTTACGGATGTTTTCCGCACAGTTGGATCTGACAAAAACCATCAAGAGGGTCAGGCAGTTAGACGGAAGATATTATTAATTTCACCACGAAGCATGAAAAGACTTTTTCTATTTGAACACGTAGTTGACTGCAGATCAGAAGCTACTAGAAACTTGAAGTCTCTCTATTGTTCATTCATGCTCTCACAACTGCATTGTTCTCTTGGGTTATGTTTTTTTAAAAGAAAACCGAGCTGAGATGTTTTTTTTTCATACCTGTAATCACACCATGGACAGCGGTAGGGCTTCTCACCCGTGTGCACACGTTTGTGCCGTGTGAGGTGAGACTGTGTGGTCGAGGCAAAGTTGCACAGTTGACATTTAAAGGGACGTTCACCTGCAGTAAATAAGACAAATGCATTAAAAACAGAAAAACACTAATGAGAAGATGGTAGCAGTAGATGTTTGTGTGTATACCTGTGTGCTGGCGACGGTGTTTGGTTAAGGCATGACGGGTCCCACCGGCAAATCCACAGAGATCACATAAGAAAGACTTCTCTCCTAAAACAAGAAGTTTGATAGTGGCATCACTGTTTGTTTTACAATTGCATGAAGATATACAAATGGACAAAATCTGTGGGTACAGGGAGTCCTATTGCTGTTCGGTTACCAATCCTCTGTGAAAAATTTAAGAAAGTAATAAAGGTTTAACTATTGAGAGGGTGGATAAATGATGACCATTTTAATTTTTATTTCATTTCTCGAACCTTAATGTATTTCTAAAGACTTTGCATTTCATGTTTCCTTTTTTTGTAATTGACAACACACTGTGACTCTTGAGCAGCACCACCTTCTCCAATACTGAGATGATGAGCACTTGAGTGATGTAGGTTTGTACAAACCTGTGTGTGTTCTGTGATGGTCCTTCATTGCAGACAGAGTCAGAAAAGCATAATGGCATGAAGGCCAACTACACTTAAACGGTTTATTTCCCATATGTAGCTTCATGTGGTTATTCAGAGCCCATTTCTCACTAAACGTCCGATCACACAGCTCACATTCAAACTTCCTGGAAGAAAGAAAGCACACTGTATATAATATACACTGTATATTGCAATTCTTCTTACAAATTAACACTTACTTCAGACTACGGCTGAAGAAATGATAATCAATGATTTTTTCCACAGATATAAAGCATTATATGTGTTTAATTTTAACTGTCCGAGGCAATATGCTTCTACCTATATTTTTTGTAGACTGTTTTGTTTAAAATGGAGGGGAATGAATCCTTTGCTATTTCATTTCTTTTGTTTTCCTTGATTTAAGATTTTTGTTAATATCTGTATTTGTTTCATTTAAAGGCATTTTTAATATATGTTGTATAACTGACGAGCAAAGAAAGAAAGTAGTTTAAAAAAGACAAGAAGGTCTGTGCATTGCTGTCCGCCAGTAGCTCCAGTCTTTTAACTGACTGAACATGTTTGTCCGGTTGTGAAGTGTGGTAACAATGTGTTCTCTAGTGGAATTTGTCTACATACAATTTTGCAATGTATTTTTGTGTACATCTGATCAGTATATATATTTTACAATCAGTCAGTAGTTAAATGATGTTCTGTCTGGTATGCCCAACTGTCCATGAACTGTTTGTGATGTGACAATAAAAGTGATGTTATTTTACTTATAGCAGCAAGTGCCATAAATGTATATTAAAGATTCTTGCTTAACAAATGTACACGGATGTTATTATTTAAGAGCGGCGTTATTAAACAGAATGAAACCCACCTCTCTTTGGGTTGGCCCAGTCCATGTTTCCCCAACAGATGGGTGTTAAGATGTTTTTTCATCACAAATGCCCATCTGTAACACAAATATAAAGTACTCAATGAATGTTTAAACATCATTTTTAATCATGGCATCTTTTCATTTATGCATGCGTGCAGATATTTATATTTCTTATAGTAATTCCCAAATGCACATTATATTAAAGTAGCTTTGGAAAAGCTTATATCAAGTATTATTTTCTTTTATTCTTTTTACAGAACACAGAAGAAAGAGCTTTGAGGAACAGCCCAATTATGACAATTGTATGGCCACAAAATTCCTAAAACATTTCTTAACACTTCTTTTTTTGTTCTTTATACAGATCTTATACAGGTTTAATAAACAATGAATATATTTTGGGGGTGATATTGTCATGTAATTGTCTGTGTGGGCAGTTTAAACTCTGTGTACAATCTGGGACACTTCCCAAAGTGTCTTCCTGAAGAAACAAGTTATGATCTGAACTCACCCACAGATGTGACACTTGTATTCTCTCATGCCCAGGTGCCTCTTGACATGGTTGCGGGCATCCCCTAACTGAGCAGTGGCAAAGTTACATATCTTACACATAAATGGTTTGGACCCTGTCAAGGCCAAACAAAGGGGACATTTCATGTTACAATGAAGAGTTTGTCACATAACTGTACATTTCAGGATCATCATTTGAAACAAATACTTTAAGGGCAGAGCAGAGGGAGGTATACCTGTATGTGTGCGAACATGGGCCAGGAAAGCCATCGAGTTGCTGCTTTTGCAGACTTTTCCGCAGTACTTGCACTCATTGCCCTGGTTCTCCTGACGTTCTCGATTGATTTGCTCTGTGTCCTCTAGCACATATTTGTTCACTTCTTTAAGCATTTCCTCATGTTTCTCTTTGATGTGAACGAACAGGTCCTGCTCTGTTTGACACGGCTCATTGCACCTGACACATTTAAAACTTGCGCCTCCTTCTGGAAGATCTTCAACGCTGCCCTGCTCATTGCGTACGTGTGAGGCGCTGCTCAAGTGCTGCTGTAGGTTACTTTCAGTGTAGAAAGACTTTCCACAGAGTAGGCAATGGAAATGCTTCTCTTTGGATGGATGTTTCATGGAAATATGGACATTTAGGCCACTTAAGCCATCTGCCAAAAACCCACAGTCCTCGCAGCGTATCCGTGGGTTTGGCATGGTGGTGTTTTTTGAAGGTCCAACCCCTGATGTAGGGTTTTTGACACCCTGCTCTTCTGATATGCCTATAGTCTGGTCTTTTTCATTTGACACGTGCTCGTGATCTGCTAAGTCTTTTAAGGAAAAGATGCACACATCAATTGGAACTGTTTTGCCAATTTGTTTCTCCTTAGTGGTCACATCATCTCCCAGGTCAGTCATTTCGTCCTCATCAAGCATGCATTCCTCCATCTCCCCGGGTCCTGCATCTTTCTCTTCTGTCACTGGCAGGACTGTACAAGTCACGGCTGAGTCAGCTGGATGAGTTTCTGATTCTTTGTTCCCATTGGATGTTACCTCGGAAGCCGTTTGTTTTGGTTCTTCTTCACTTATATAACTTTCATCATCATGCTTTGCAGTTATGGACTCTGTAGGCTCAGAACTGTCGCAGCTCGGGTCTGATCCTGCCTGTGTCTCTGCATCATCACATGTGTGCTCGATGCTCACCGAAGCAGTGTCAGAGGGACTTTTCTGTCTCTCCAGAAAGCACTGACGTTTCTGCTTGTGTTTTTCTGTAGCTGCATGCCGAAACATCTCTCTGCGAGTCACAGTGTAGTAGCTGCATGCAACACAGACAAACTCGAAATCTTTTGTGTGCTTACGCCGCACATGGAGAGCAAGAGACAGAGCAGAGTGAGCAACAAAGTCACACTGGGAGCAAGAGTTTGCCACTTGATCCTTATTGTTGTCAGACGGTACACTCGAGTGATTTGCATTTATTTCACTGACAGTTTTTTCACTTTCTGCTGCTTTATCAACCAGCTCAGCCTCATGTTCCTTCTCTTCACCTGGCTGCTCACCATCTAATAAAACCACTCCAGTGCCTTCACCTTCGGCCGCTTGCATTTTGTTGATATGCTTTTTGGTTTCACAGTGGCGGTCCATGTCTCCTTTGGTCACACAGTAGTAGTTGCATAGCTTACAAACAAAGCTGTACATCCGACTGTGCTTGCGTCGTATATGCACGCTGAGGTTGGTTGCGTTGGAAGCTACAAGCCCACATTGGCTACAAACAGTCTCAGTAGATGTCTTTGGTCTACCTCGCTTTCGTTTGCAGGAGCCTTTTCTTACTTGCTCGGGTTGCTCTGCTAGTGCATTCGACTCCACAGCTTTATCAGAACACTGTTCTTGGATTTCTGTGTCCTCTTCTTGATCATCCGATAAAATCACAAAGACTTTTTCAACACAGTCTTTAAACATAGGGCTAATGTTTTGCTCTTTGGCCAGCTTTTTGTGGGCGTCTTCAGAAAGGTGAACTTCCATAGATTCTGTGGTGCTGGTATAGTAATGACATGCCAAACAGTGAAAACGGTGCTCTGCCGGATGGTGAATTTTGACATGTTGTGCTAACATCACTGAGCTGCTGGCTGTGAAGGTGCACATATCACACTGATGCTGTGACTGGCTTACTGCAGAAAGTTTTGGTGGACACGTTGCTGAGGGAGACGAAACTGATTCTGGAGGCGTTGTATCCTCTGTTGTTGATGAGTCCTGTTGCTCTGACATATTATTTTTGTGCTTATCACTCAGGCAGTGCTCTTCATAGTCACACTTTTCAACACAAGAATAGTTGCAGAAATTGCAGAGGTAACTTATTTCTTTAGCGTGCTTCCTTTTGACGTGTGTTTCCAAACTAGGCCCATCTGTGAACTCATGTCCACAGTAGGAACATGTATTTGGTTTTGATTGTTTTTTTTCACTGCCTTCATTATTTTCATTGCATTCTTTAATGTGAATACTGCTTACTGCTTGGGCATCACCACTTAGTAGAGTGGCCTCTACAATTTCAAGATGCATATTATTGGGACTGGTTTGTCCATCCATAGAGGAACCAACAGCATTCTCTGGTACGACTGCAAAAGACTCATTTGTATGTTTGCTGTCTGCCAGATCTACACTCTCATCTGATTGTTTGTTAATGTTCACTGTCTCTGACACTGAAGAAGTTTCTATTTGTGGCTCGGAAAGCTGGTTTACTTGTAAATCTGTAGGATGTGTTTTATGCTTTTCAGGTACATTTATTGCATCAGTACTCACTTCAGGAACACTGTTGGTGATTAAATCCACCTTATGTTTCCTTTTTGAGTGAATTTTCAGTGCAGTTTGAGTTTTTGCTATAAAACTGCAATGTGAACAAACCCAAAGATCATTTTTTTCTGAAGAGCTAAGTTCATTAGACTTTGTCAAAATGGGACTCTGGTCACCTGATATACCACTCACAACTTGTTTGCTTTCCTCTCCCAGATCCCTTGAAGATTTCGTTCGTTTAGGTGCAATTGCAACATCTTCTGTTTGTGTTTTACTCGCTTTGTTCTTGTCCTGTGAAATCTCTTTTCCAGATCTTAATTTCCGCTTTAGATTGTCCATTGTGCTGTCTGTCTTCATTTCAGATATCCATGAGAATGCTGCAAAAAAAGAATAATTTTTAAATACTTTAATACTTTCTAACATGATTATCATGTTATATTTCATTTTTTAAAATGAATTTTCATCTTGAGTGATTCTACATATTGTGTAGAATCGCATTGTTAATATCTCCAAAAAAGTCTTTGACATTTACAGAACACAGATAACGCTTTAGTTTACTTCAAACATAGTGCTTTCTTATTGAAAAATAAATGCTAGAAGAACAGGAAAGTTCATCCCATTGAATGTGAGAATTCAATAGGATGAGGGTTAAAGGGGAAAACGGACGGGAAAGGTTGTGTCATTTTGTGGGAGGACCCAGAGGAGTTGTTTTGATTGAATATTAACTTGTGAAGAGAATCAAGGAGAAGTAGATACATACGGCTTATATCTTTTTTATGACATCCGTTATAAAGTTGATGTAGTAGATTACTACATAGCAGTCGAATCCAACTTTAGAGACATTAAGAGTCTACCCTACCCTAAATCAGCTGTGGTCTTGAGAGTTGGGCTTATAAGCAGAAGGTTGCGAGATCAAATCTCAGCGCCAGTAGACTCCTTACTCCCATTCATTCTGCAGTGATAACGGGCAACTGCGGATTACTTGTAAATCACTGTATAGGCGTCTGCCAAATGAATAAAGGTACAATGTTAATCAAGTTGTCAAACAGGCTCCGAACACACAGACACTCATATCTCAATGTGTAAAGATCTGAATGATTTAATACGACGGTAAAGCAAACACATCCATGGTTTAAGACATCAAGTAGGAGAAGATATTCTTCATCTCAAAAAGTTTACCCGACACATAAAACCAAAGAGGAATTGTCGGTTTACTCCATTATTTACTATAGTAAACAGTAATACACTACAACATTACTATATTATTCTGAACAGAAAAGATCAGTGCACCGATGCAACTTTAACATCACATTCATACACTACAAAATATTAAAGGAATAAATAGCAAAGGTATAGACCCTCAAGATCTCTGCGCTCCGCAAATGAGCTGAGACTTGTGGTACCAGCTCAAAAGGGAAAGAAATCTCTCTCTCTCTCTCTCTCTCTCTCTCTCTGTCTCTCTGTCTCTCTCTCTGGTCTCTCTGGTCTCTCTGGTCTCTCTCTCTGGTCTCTCTCTGGTCTCTCTCTGGTCTCTCTCTGGTCTCTCTCTCTCTGGTCTCTCTCTGGTCTCTCTCTGGTCTCTCTCTCTCTCTCTCTGGTCTCTCTCTGGTCTCTCTCTGGTCTCTCTCTGGTCTCTCTCTCTCTCTCTCTCTCTCTCTCGAACGTTCTCTCTCGAACGTTCTCTCTCTCTCTCTCTCTCTCTCTGGTCTCTCTCTGGTCTCTCTCTGGTCTCTCTCTCTAACGTTCTCTCTCTCTCTCTCTCTCTCTCTCTCTCTCTCTCTCTCTGGTCTCTCTCTGGTCTCTCTCTGGTCTCTCTCTGGTCTCTCTCTCTCTCTCTCTCTCCCCTTCTCTCTGGTCTCTCTCTCTCCCCTTCTCTCTCTCTCTCTCTCTCTCTCTCTCTCCCCTTCTCTCTGGTCTCTCTCTCTCCCCTTCTCTCTCTCTCTCTCTCTCTCTCTCTCTCTCCCCTTCTCTCTCTCTCTCTCTCTCCCCTTCTCTCTCTCTCTTTTGTAACTTCTCTCTCTGTGTAACTTGGTAATATTGTTGTAGCACTTGTTCACCTATTGTTGTATCGGCTATTTACCGCTTCATTGTCTCCTCGACTATTGTAAGTCGCTTTGGATAAAAGCGTCTGCTAAATGACTAAATGTAATGTAAATGTAAATAAACCTATGAAAGATCTCTTCTTTTCGACGTAGAACACAGATGTAATGGTTATTCCACTAGATTCTGTTATTATCTATCAGATGGGAACTTCTATAACATCATTAAATCAAGTGGGTTTAATTAAAAGTATAAACTAATGGTTCATAATTTAAAGGAACACTAACAGACTTATTATGGTTTGCAATCTTTTATTTCTATTTACTTGTATATCTTTATTTGAATTATAATGTGTAAGAATTTAAAGTGTGAAACAAATGTTTAATAATGAAAGTTTCTCATGACAAATAAAATAAAACTATTAACTTACAGAAAGGTTTGAGTCATTTATCAACTATTACTCACTTTTATTTCACATTATTTTAAGTGAGGTGACAAGATTACAGATTTAGTTTATTCAAAGGGAATTAAAGTGTTATAATAAGTTTAATAACATGTTACTTTACAAACATTATGAATGTATTTATTTATTTACACAGCTGCTCTGCTTGCTCTTATTTACTTCCTGTCACTGGGAGCGTTCACATGACTGGCGTGACGTTCGTCCAATCAAAACGCTTGTTTCCTGCGCTCGTCCAATAGAAAGACAGTATGGGCGGGTCTTTGTTCGCTAAAGCGCTAGAAACGACGGCAGCACAGAGGCCCAAAAAGCGCAACATCGCCGCCATTCAAATGCTTAGCTTTATCTGCCACTAACACACGTCATCACAGTTAAGATGTATTAATAGGCACCGTCAACACCGGAACTGCGTTATTAATAGCATAAAAGTTCTGTTCGCATGTCATTACCTGAGACGCTGCTGCTACGGTCTCGCGCCGCACTTTCCGCTCCGGTCACAAATGGCGCGCCGTAGTCTCTTAGCTGTGACGTCATCTTCGAGGGACGTCAATAGCACAAGGAAGCACGCTGGATCCTCTCGTGCTGTCTCTGCACTTGATGTTTAAAATACTGCAGTGACGCATTTCCTGCGTTTGACCCCAGTGTAGAAGTTAACATTGTTAAGATCCCAAACGTGAATGTAGAATTTCCATGTCAGCTTTATCTCAACATGAAGATTGTTATGTACACTTGAAAACAAACCATGCAGAAATCTGTGCACCTGTCAACAACTCTTCATTTTAAGCATGCAACTTTATAGACAACACAGATTATTTAATATGTCTATAATTATGTGATAAACATTAGTTTACAAAACACAGAATAATAAAAACTGCATCACAACATTGCAAAACTTCTAGATTACAGTTCAGCAGAAGCATCACATGTGATGTAATCCATGATTTCTTTATTAACCCGGTTAAGAACAAGACCGACAATAACTTTCAGTAAAAAGCTTGGAAAGTTGATTTGTGTGACTGTAAGTGTGAGGAGGCCATGTGTCTTATCTCACATGTCAAACAGTATATATAGTCTATCATATATATAATATATATGTATGAATAGTAAAGGCAAGACAATAACATGCTCAACACTGCGACCAAACGGTTGTAAGGTCAACATTCACATCGCACGGATCAAGAAAGCGGTGCTCTAAAGAATGTGTCTTAGAATTCATTTCCAATAGCCATCAATAGTTATTGTAACAATAAAAGTGTTTTGCTTCTAGTCAATCAAAGTCAGAGCTGTGACGAAGACCCGAAGATTTACCCAGAAAAGTCAGATGAAGGAAAGTTTATTAGAGATTTCAGAAATGTCAGATGAAGGAAAGTTTATTAGAGATTTCAGAAATGTCAGATGAAGGAAAGTTTATTAGAGATTTCAGAAATGTCAGATGAAGGAAAGTTTATTAGAGATTTCAGAAATGTCAGATGAAGGAAAGTTATGTTAAATTGTTTAATGTTAAACTGCAATCCAAACTGCTTGTCTCATCCTCTGAACACTCTCAGGAAATTCATGACATAAATCAGAGTCACAACTACAAGAAAAATGTATTTGTCTGAACTCTCTGAAGGTCACACACACACTGTGATAGAAACTTTGGAAAGTGAGAATCTGCTAAGGGCTTTGCAATATCCATGAGACTGATCATGAGAGAAAAACATTTTTCAAAGTAACTTCAGTTATGTGGAGCGGTGTTCATCTGTCGTGGGATGTGTGAGTAGGGCAAGGAATGTTTGCATAGTATGTCCCTGGGAAAATCCCATGTTCTTAGAGACAGTAAAGGAGCAAATTCAACTAAGGAACTAGAGTCCAGCCTGTGTTTCAAGATTGGTTGGATTAAAAGAACTTGCTGCTTAAGCACACAACCTCTTTAATTGGCATAATACTTTACAAGGATTCATTTGAAGTAGTCAGGGTCAGGAAGGAAAAAGCACAAGAGTTTTGATTAAGTAAACGACCTCATCCTCAAGACATTGCCGAGCCTGTCTGATGATATTAACAATCAAGTAATCACTAGACCTTTGGGCTCAGGTCTGGAGTCAATACATGACCTCAGAGGCCTATGGCCTGTTATGCAACAAAGGAATCTTATGAAAGCATTCAATTATTATTTTAATCTCTAATTTAATTTGTCACTGTTTATCTTTCTACTTAGACTTTAGTTCTCCCAAAATCAGTGTCAACTGTGTAAAGTAACAAGCGTTTTTTCCTCTCTCCAGTCCACTGCCCTGTTCCTCATCTTCTCTGTCAAGCCCTTCAGGTGCATCATCAACTTCTTTAGAAACTTTTCCAATAAATTGCATGAGAACTTTGAGATTCCCTGGTCAAAAACGCCTAAGGAAGTGCAGTCCGCCATTGTCGACGGCAAGAAACCTGCTCCTGATAAGCAGGGTATCTTTTCACACTTTCAGTCTCAGACTAGTATTAGTGTTTTGAGTGCCTTAGAAATCTCTAGTCAAGAATGTGTGGATCTACTCAAGAAGGCTTGCTATGACTGTACACAAAATTAAAATCTTTTATACTGTTTGTATAATAACACTGTACTACATGATAAACACACATGGTAACATTCATTATACAAACAACATGACAGAATTTAAAACAATATGTAAAAAAAAACTAATTGACAATAGTTACTAACGTATTATGTCTTTCACTGGGTCCAGACACTCTTCAAGGCTTTATCTTCTGAATTGTGTTGTTTCGGTATTGGGAGGATAAAATCTTCATCGCTGTCCACAACCAGTCAAAGCTTATCTTTGTAGTCTGTCATCATTAAAGACTCATGGACGAAGATAAACAATTCTAGAATATAGTTTGATGTTTGTGTCAGTATTTTTTGGGGGTGAACATGTTAACCTGTCTCACCTCAGATCATTTATATATGAACAGAGCGCGCTCAATGAGAGGCAACATCACATTAACTTTAATGAGGGATAAATGAGACCCCTAACAGATTCTAATGATGTGTTGGTTTTATCATACAATCAAAATGACGGCGAAATGTACAGTCTTTTCGGCGTTATAACAACAAATAGCCCAAAACGCACCACAGTGTTTGTCGACCCCTGAGGGTTAACTTAGCTGCACAACATTGATTGGTAAAACAGTGAAGTCCATACTGCAGAAAAGTTCAAGGAAGTTCATCATCACTTTAGTTTAAAAAGTGTCTGTGCATTCTTTTTTGATCAAGTCAACGATATCGCTGAAGTGACCCCAACTAAGTGACCCCTAACTTTTCTCCCTCTTCAAATTATAATTTCAAGGCAAAGTGACGTTATTAATGGAGTCCTAAATAGTATCTTTTGCTTAAACACAAGTTTTACTTTACAATATTTTGAAGTACATATTTTGTTGTTATGTCAAGATGGCAGGAATGACGTCGGTGTTGAGCTTGGGCGATTTCTGTGGCAATTACCTCGAGGAAGGTAAGAACTACACAAAACTAAGATGAACAGCGGCATATGATGTTAATACTCAAATGTTAACGTATACAAAATAATGTATATATTCGACAATTTAAACTTATTTCATGGTTTTACCATAAACAAACCGAAACCATGCTGACCATAATTAAACCATTGCTCATTAAGGGGTAATTAATGAAAAGTGTAATCCTGGATAAATTTAATCATCAACGTTCACTGCGTTCTCAAAGCAATTTGATAATACCTAGATTATCAAAATCTACTGCGGGCGCCTAAACTATGGAATAATTGACCTAAAAGTGTTTGGAAGGCAGATAGACTCTTGCAGTTTAAATCTAGATTAAAAACCCATCTCTTTAACCTGTCTTATACATAAAACACTAACATGCTTCCAATATTCAAATCCATTAAAGGATTTTGTGGCTCCATAAATTAGGTAAACTGAAACCGGGAACATTTATATTCTACATCATTAGAAGAATGGCACATAAGCTAATAATAGTCTGTTTCTCTCTTTTTCCGAGCTCACTGAAGCCACCAGATCCAGCTTGTATCTAGATCAGAGGGACATTGCAGTCAACCGGTTCCAGAACTAGAAACGCCGTCTACAGCCCTGAAAGATAGCGGAGACCAGGATAACTAGAGCCCTGGACACAGATCCCCTGCAAAGACCTTGCCTCTGACGACCATCTGATAAACTACAGCATACAGATGATTCTTCTCCACCCAGCTGCAGCCTGGAATTGAACCGCTGGATTCGTCTGGTCAGAGGAGAACTGGCCCTCCCAACTGAGCCTGGTTTCTCCCAAGGTTCGTACTCCATTCTGTCACCGATAGGGTTTTGGTTCCTTGCCGCTGTCGCCTCTCGCTTGCTCAGTTGGGTTCACATCATTTGCAACGATATTGTGGACTTGATTGAAAATGAACGCACACTTATTGAACTGAACAGAGATGACATCACTGAATTCAATGATGGAATGCCTTCAACTCTCATTTTGCATTATTGACACACTGTTTTACCAATGAATACCTTTTTTAATAAGGAATGTTGTTCAGCTGGTATGACGCAATGTATTTTGTTTAAAGCGCTACATAAATAAAGGTGACTTGAGTTGACTTGACTTGTTGCCGTCCAATCTGCTCCCGGGTCACCTGCTGCTGTATTGGAAACAGAATTAATGGAGCAGACCTTAGTTGGAGTGTGGCATGCATGGATAATCTGGCCGTGGCCCGATTACTCGCAGATGTGTCCGATCAGTCTCTGACAAGCTTCTCAAGGTGATCCTTCTCTATTTACAGGAAGATGCTTACTGATACTCAGGAATCTATTCACACTATACAGTGCAGTATATGCTTTGGTTTGTAGAGTATGTGACAGTAAATGATGTAATGAAATGCACAAGTGTGCATATTCTTTACAAATATAAATGAAACCAAGTTAAATACAGAACCATATGCTTTTAGAATTTGTGCTTATCAAGAGTGAAGGAGGATTTATATGTAGACCCGTGTCTTTGTGGGGAATAAAGGTGTAAAGGGAAGTTAACATCAATCATGAGTATTCATTTCAAGTTTCTCTCAAATATTGGGTATATTTATAAAGTATAATATTTTGGTTTTAAAAAGGCCTATTTTAATTGTAAAATGATATTAACAAAAAGTTGTACAAATTGTGAATAAAAACAGAATGCAGGATGTGGAAGTTTAAAATTTCAATATTTTATTCAGAATAAAACGTAGTTGATATGTCAAATGTTTAAAACGAGAAAATTAGATTGTTAATTTTATGGCATCAACACGTCTCAGAAAAAGGTTGGGACCAGGCCATTATATAACAATAGTCTGGATGAATTCAGAATTATAACAACATTATTTAAAAGTGAATTTTAAAGAAAATTGTCATTGTATGCAATTCAAATGGTTAAAGTAATACGAATTTGTAGAAAACTTAAATTGTTTTATACATTTGGTAAAAGTTTTAAATCTATACCTTGCTTGAATACAAAGAAAATAATGTTGATAAAGGTGTTTTTTAAAAAAATATTTATTATCTTTAAACTAAGATATAATGAGAATTACCCACCTGGTGAAGCTCATTCTTAAGCTCTTTTAAATCTGTAATGATCCTGCTAAAGAAAATATATTTTGATTATAATTTATAATATAATATGAATGCATTTATGCAACACCCTAGAACAAAAATCTATGTAACTTTAAACATCTGACCCATCGTCTACCTGTAATATATCTAGATACTTATGTCTATTGTATTTCAGTTTTCTTCCAAATAACGCTAACATCATAAACTTCTTTAACATTCTTTAAAACATGAAGTTTGTTTGTTTGTTAGTTTTTGATGGTGAAATTAAGAGTGGTGAGATTTTTTTTAACATTTTTTTTACATCATCTCACTGTAGGCCCGTGCCACGTACATTTGCAAGAAAAAGTATTTGAACCCCTTGAGATTATATAGAATTCTGCATCAATTGGAGAATTTTTTTTATCTGGTCCTCAACCACGCAACAGCAAAACCAAAGTCTGCTTAAAGCAATACCACACAACATTATATGTTGTCATGGTTATATTAACCACAATATGTAAAAATCCATAGTACTTCAAGTTAATAACTTCTCCAAGACCTAAATTGAGCCAGGAGTCACACAACCAAGACTTCAAACAATCACCGATCGGTGAGATCAGCCAAAAGCAGTCGGAGCAGAGTTGGAAACGGAGCTGTTAAGACGGCCACATTCTGGCCTCTTGTTGCTTCCTCAAACATGGCAGATCTTGTGGCTCCAACAGAAGAAAATACGGCTTTTACATTAGGTCAGTCAGAGTCCTGACCTCAACCCCATTCAGATGCTCTGGCATTACCTTAGAAAAGATTCACACCAGAGATTGCAAAAATATTGCTGAACTGGAGTAATTTTGAAAGAGGAATGGTCCAAACTTCCTTCTGACCATTCTGCATGTCTGATCTGGAATTACAGGAAATGTTTGGCTAAGGTTCATATACTTTTTCCACTAAGTACTGTCATTGTTTACATGTTGGGGTCAATTTAAACAAAAAAACTCTTGTTTGTGTGGGGTAACTTTAAGCAGACTGTGTATAGTTGTTACTGAGATGACCATCAGAACAAATTTTGTCCGCAATTTATGCAGAAATCGAAGTTAAAATTGAAGTTAAGCCGCAGATGTGTCTCTACAGGTGACAAAGCAGACAGCCCGTGCAATTGAGCGTTCCACGGTGGCTTTTGTCAGCATAGAGAGGCATCTGTAGCTCCACCTCGCGAGCCTGGTCAATCGGGCTCCCCCTTAAATAGATAGATAGGGCAGCTTGCCACGCTCCACAGGCCATCGCTGGGAGGTTGGCATTGAGAAGGACCATCAGTGGGAAAGTGGTCCTGATAGTAGTGCAACTGTGGTCGAGGGTGTGCCTCCTGAGGAAGGCCTCTTCGACTCAGCAGAGACTAGAGCATCGTCTCCGCACCCCCAAATTTTTATTGTTATATTTCTTTGCCGAAATATTCAGGGATGGAATAGAAAAACTAGGGATAGAGCCCGTAATAAATAGTGCTAGCGACACCCATGGCACTGTTTATACTTTCTGGATGCTCTCCATACATAAACTCTTATCTACTTTCCATACAATGAGCAGGTTCACTTTAAAAACATTTTTGCATGATAGACATTGCTTATACATGTATATAACAGTTTTACATTACTGTTTTTATTTAATATTCTAGAATCTTATACATACACATCTTAATGTATGTAAACACTTTTTACACAAAAAGGAATTCAAGAAATTCCAATTGCTTGTAAATTGGAATTTGTCTGAAGGAGTGAAATAGATTTCTTCTTTTCAATGACAAATGGAATTACATTGGTTTCCACCATTGCAAAATTTTTATGTCATATAATTTGTAATAATTATTTAATTGCAACTTTTGTATTTAATTATATTTATTTGCTGGTTTAGTTCTACTCAGACATTTTCCAGCATTATCAGAAGCACATTAGAATTTTGAATGCAACTGCACAAGCTACCCAAAAGATGGAGCCAGTACTTCATTCCTGTAGAATCTGCAATGGAACAGGTCATAATGAGTCCTGAACTGAAGAACTTTTCAGATGTGCTGAATAGAGAACAATGATGGGGTAGGGCTTGTGAAAACTTACACCTGAGAGCCCCGACATGTGTAAGGCCGTGTTTGTCGTAAGGGCTTCTGAGCCCAATGCAAAGCCAACTGCATCCCAACAAACTCTATGATAAGGATTCAACATTTTATTCTTAAACTAAAGGGAATAAAGGACCCCTATATGGATATTGTTTTATACTGTTAGGGCTTATTCATTTTAACATTTGAATTGCCACAAAATGTCATGAAATTTAAAAGGATTGTTATATTTCCCAAGTAAATATTAATTAATTCTAATAACAGAAAGCAGCGTGTGTAAAACCCCGATAGTATCACTAGCTATTGGAAGTTGTTTTGTTGAAATTGTTCAACTGAAAATTGACATAAGCTCAAGAACACAAAAATATATTTGTAACGATTGCGTGTCATTGGATTTAAAGGATATTTTTTTAATCTTACTAACAAAATAAAGAAATATCCTCTTAAAATCCAATTAGAATTAATTATTCAATGATTACAAAAAAGATTCATACCCAGACTAATGACTGGATTGTCCATTAAAGATTACCAGCCGTTTATTTTATAATAAAATCTTTAAAAAATAAACATAATACTTGAACATAATATTTCTCTTAAAGTAATGTCTTTTTCATCAACTATGACTGCAGATTGGTATATTTGAGTCTATCTAACCATGGATAATAAAGAATCATCAAGATAACATTCTCTTAAAACTATATTTAAAATAACTAAAATTTTTCGTTATTAATATAATTTTACAATCAGTGTCTATTTTCCTTCGAATAATAATACCATTCCCAATAACAGTATATACATTACTAAGAATAAAAGTAATTTTAACATTTGCCAGTCACACCAGACGTCGTACTACAGCTTGCACAGAAAAAGACCAAAAAGAAAATAAAAAAAACCTGAAAAAATAATAAGATATATAAGAAATTATTTTCAAATGCACATGCAACATAACTAACATATTAAAATATTGAAGATCAAACTCTTGAGGAGTAAAAGATATGGATTAGTATGAAGTGTCTATGTATGTATGTTGCAATGTCTGTATTATTGACAGCAATGAAATGCTCATATTCCCATTTAATAAAATTAAAATCATCTTAAAAAACATTTTTTTGGTTTTTTTGAAAGTTTGTATGCACTGCTTCTTATGAAAACCCTGATCTCTTTTACGTCTGTTTCCTCTCATGTCCAGCTGTCGCTCAGCGATGCAGTAAGAATGGCAGAGACACAGTGGGAAAACAGGCAACACCTAGAACTCTATTCATGTCATACAGTAGAGCGAAGGGGCTCTTTTTCTTATCCTTGCCAGTGCAACAACCATCAATTTAGCTCTCTGGTGGCCGGATACAGGCCTTCTGGCCCAGCTGTGTTTGACACAATTTATCTGCTCTACTGGAGCATATCATTTTTGATTATTAACCTCACATTTAAAAAGAAAACATCCTCCAACAATAAAGATGTGAAATGACAACGTGGCTATGAACCCAACTGATTGATCCCGAGACGGTTACAGCTGCACCTCAGCGGTTGGCAGTCGAAGCCTCTGTTGCTTTTTTTGCAATGAAAATTACAGAATTAACCTTCAATCTCCTAAACTGCTACATTTCAGGAAATAGAGAAATGCCGTGTTTTTTAAGAATTAAACCATGTATTGTAATTGTAATTGCATATTGTGGACCAGAGACTTGCACGTGTCATTACATTATTAACATTTCACTTGAACCCAGCTCAAATGAAGTTCGGACATTTCTGTTCTGCACGTGTACCCCAGTTGTCCCCCACAAGCGTCTGAAATTTTACAGAATTGCGAAATGAACCAGATCTAAATTTTGTGTGTTTAAGTTGCCCATCGACATTAAAAAGCAGAGAGAAATGTCTGAAATTGCTTCCATCATCAAGTTAATCGTCATCTCCTAGTAAATAATATTTTGCTTCGTCTGGGTTATTGGTTTGTTGAGATTCTACTAAACCAGATAATGTTGGAATGATCAAGTCACTGGGGTTCAGATTAACCTAGACTGTATGATTTTGACATTTTGTTGTTTTTATGTAACAGGTTCTAATATTTCTGCTATCAATTATTTTTACTTAAATTATTGTAGTATTTAACTTAATATTAAAAAATGTAAAGATTTCTAATTCTCTGCTTTTTGCACAGTTTGTTGTAATTATACAGTTTATACATGTTTATACAGTTTATACATTATACATGTCTTGTAGAGTTATTTATAAATGTGTACTTAAGGAGTTTTGAAAACAAAATGAAATTTGACTTGTCTCTGTAAGCAGCAACAACACTATCGGAAAGATTTTTATTCAATGCTTGTTATTAAATTTTCATTTTCAGCATAAAATCATTTAAAACGGATCAACTCTATTTAAAAAAAGATTGAATGGCCCAACTTAAGTTTCATTAAGTAAGTCTCTTTTTTGCAAGTATAGATTTTTTTATTACAAAAACATTGCATCAAAAATTAATTTATAAAAATTAATATAGTTGGGTAGTTATTTATTTATTGTTTTATTCTTAACACCATTTCTGCATCCAAGGCTATATTAATGGAAATAGTGAAGAATAAGGTCCTTGAGAATCAATTTTAAATATATAAAAGAATAATTTCCTGTAATATATTTTATTAAACTTGTAAAGTTAAAACATTTAAAACTATTTGGATTTATTGTGCTTTTATTTTTATATTAATTAATATTGAAAAGTAAAGTTTTTTTTCAATGGCTAGATAGACATAACATATATTGAGAGGTTATTTTATCCATGGCATCTTATACATAAAATGGTGTATTCTTTTCACTATTTTCAGGAGCTTTATACAGTTTCAGGCTTTAAGTAAGCAGCTTCACTATGGATGAAACCCATGAAGACCATTTTGTTATTGTTAATAACTCTAAAGACTGTACAAACAAGATTTGTTATTAAGTTTTCTCTTTTTTCAATTTGCTAATTTTTGCCACACCACACAACACGACCCCTTGCTGTTGGAGAGCTCCCTGTGCTGTGGACAGAACAAACACAGCCTCAAAGGTGGAGGAAATTACTTCTAAATGAACTTTAAATGAGTTCACAAATGTAATATATTAAATCAAGTTTTAATATCAACTGCTTACTCTTTCAGTCACATGACCAAAAGGGATCGAGACGGGAAATATTAGAACAGAAAAATAGAAAATTAAAAATAAAAATAAATACATAAAGTGAGGGAAACCATGTCCAAGCGGATTTATATTGATTATGTAATTTTTTTTATTTGTAGATCACTAAATGAAACACTATCTGAAAGCAGAGATACATTTATGCTATATCATTTCAGCCAATATTATCTTATAGTAAATGTATAGGCTTCAAATGTAGAGAGGAAGATCCAGGCGCAGTCAGAAGTTTTCTGGATGAACAAACTATCCAAGGTAACATAGTTCCATGAGCTCAACAAACAAGACAACGACTGTTGTATCAAACAAAGACTGACTATAGACAATGGACAATGGAAACGCAAGGGTTGAGGTGGGTGTGGTCTATGATTAATGTCCTTAGTAACAATCATGTGGGAAAGGGTAAACATGAAACAATGAAAGACAGAGGTGATAGATGTTGAGGTTCCACTGGGAAAAAATGAGATAAAAGCAGTGTTCAAAAGGAAGTTAACAAGAGCATGGAAACAAAGACGGTAAAACAACGGTACTGGTACATAGTATTATTATATAGTGTAAAAATAACATTTTTATGGAAGACATAGAAAGAAAAGAGTAACGATCTTAAGTAAAAGGATGGGGCACACAGGTTTAAACTTAACACTAGCTTTAATTGGCAAACATGAAGATGGGATGTGTGAAGAGTGTGGCATCTTGGAAACATGTACTTTTCAAGTGTGGCATGAATGATGATCAGCGTGACAGTCTTTAGATATCAAAAACAGACCGCTGAGAGTTGTGGATGTTTTGTGGAATGGATTGAGTGACAGTCATATATATATATCTGACCCTGGTTTTTAATGTGTTTAACATATACAGTACATATATACAATACAGATGAATCACCTTCTATAAGATATACAGAAGGTGGTGGTAATGCTCCTACGGATTAAATGGCCATTCAACAAGAAGAAGAAGAGATGAAGGAGAAAAAAAAGGAGAAAAGAAGAAGGAGAAGAAGAAGGAGAAGAAGAAGATGAAGAAGAAGAAGAAGACGGAGAAGAAGAAGATGAAGAAGAAGAAGATGAAGAAGAAGAAGAAGAAGAAAAGAAGAAAAGAAGGAGAAGAAGAAGATGAAGAAGAAGAAGAAGACGGAGAAGAAGAAGATGAAGAAAAAGAAGGAGAAGAAGAAAAGAAGAAAAGAAGGAGAAGAAGAAGAAGAAGAAGAAGAAGAAGAAGAAGAAGAAGAAGAAAAGAAGGGGAAGAATAAGAAGAAATAAAGAAGAAGGAGAAGAGGAAGAAGAAGAAGATGAAGAAGAAGAAGAAAAGAAGGAGAAGGAGAAGAAGAAGATGAAGAAGAAAAGAAGGAGAAGAAGAAGGAGAAGAAGAAGAAGAAGAAGAAAAGAAGGGGAAGAATAAGAAGAAATAAAGAAGGAGAAGAGGAAGAAGAAGAAGATGAAGAAGATGAAGAAGAAGAAGGAGAAGAAGGAGAAGAAGAAGCAGAAGAATAAGAAACAGAAGAGGAAGAAAACGAAGAAGAACAAGAAGAGGATTGCTCTGGTCATGTGACAATATCTCCATCACTCGTTGCCCAGTTGTGTCATGTAACGTGTTTCCTAAACTGCTTTTCGATTGGTCAGAATGAACATGAAAGGTATGGTCTTCGATTTCTGGTAGTCAATGTAGACATTCAAAATCACCAAAACACACAGGCCCGTGTAGATGTGTATAGGTAACCATCCATCTAATCTACAGCCCCTACAGCATAAGGGATAATTTTTTAATAGCTCCACCCCATCACATACATCTGTTTATCTCCGTCAATCTTCCTTCCCTTACTGCTGATTGCTTCTTGACACAACCATGCCTTTAAGGACTGGTATAAGTTATATTTACCACTCTTCTCTTTATTTTTAACATACAAACATAAGCATACACCTTCAAATCAAATGTTATAAATAATGAGAAGCATTCTAAAGAATTGGTGTTAAACTACTTTCATTTTGTTATGTTCAATGCAGGAATTAGAATGCATATATTAAGATTTCCTCATTCATTTTATCATTTGATATCAATTGACGATAAAGAATTAAAAGTTCACAAAGAATTCTTCTGTGGGAGTATGTTTTTAGCATATCGTTCTAATGAAAATAACAATATAGGCAAAGTTTAATTAATAAATCACTGTAAAGCATATAAAAAAGCTTTTCTATGGATTTTTGCTTTTGTTTTGTGTGTCTGTTCTATCTTGGGATGGTGCTGCCAGCTGTTTCGGGTGCAAGAATGATCTTGTATGCCCATGAGTTGCACCCCTGGTATTGCCTCCATATGTATCACTCTTCATACAAATTAAAATATTATTGTTAGTAACTTTTTGAATATTATAAGTCAAATATTAATCTTTGAGTCTTAGATGTATATATATGCATATATATCCTGTGTATTGAAAGTAGTGCTGGTGACAGGTAAAATGTTGTGATCAGTGAATGGACAAAATGGGAAACATCTTATCACACATTAAAATATTTAACATTTAACATCAGGAGTTTTGTTGGAGAGTGGGTTGGTGTGTAAGACTCACAGCTGGATTTTTAAAAATGACTCCTGAAAGTTGTTTGGGAGATCCCAGCAGTAATAAATGTACACTTTGGTGCTGTCACATCAGATTTTTCTGGACTCGTGAGAACAGCAGAGGTGGAAGACATTTTTGATCTTTATGTGGCCGACTCTTCCCTGTAGTGCTACCGACAGTGATCTCTCTCATCCGCAGTAAATGGGTCTTTAAAGGTGGAGCTTTGACCTTCATTGTGGACAAATAAAGGAATACAGAAATCATTAGTAAATGTAAATAGTAAAAAGTTGTCCGGGAAATAAAGTGAAAGTATTTTACAATCTGTAATCAGCTACTGTGAAGCTTAAAGTATTTGGCACATATTTTGCCAACTATCTAGCGTTATGTTGGTCCCATTTGAAACAACTTGTTAATACCATGCACATAAACTAAAAAATGTTAGTCGATTATGTTTGTTTTTTGCTGGTCCAATGGTTTCATCACTACACTATTTTTAGCATAAAACTATGGATAGCCATAACGTACGTCCAATAAACCAGGTCCTATTTCACATGAATAAAATGCACATAGAAACATTAACTTATTTAGTAGAATTTCACATGCAAATATAAAAATATGATTGAATAAAAGTTAACCTAGACAGATAACTGACAGATACCTGTTCATGGGGTCACTGCAAAGCTTCTTTTGTGAGTTGAACATTTTAAGGGAAACTTATGGAAGGAGTCGTGTAGACGGCGAGAGATAATGATGACAACGCCCCTCCTTCCGGGCAGCGGATCAGATTTGTCGGGTTGCCCATTTTGCCAGAAAATATCTTATATTGGCATCAAACTGTGGTATCATATGACACCACATTTTATACTCAACTTGTAGGGACGATAGCCGTTGAGTTGGACTTATTTGAAATTTAAACTTCCACTTATATAAAGTCTCTAAGGTACCTGCAAAACTTAATCATACAAATTATAAGAGATGCTTCATACAAACATCCATTAACATGGCTCAAAATGTCTTAAAATTGAAGTTTGAATCCAGAGATGATGTTCTCATTGCGGAGAGTGAGACGTCTCTCCAGGCAGGCATAATGTGTGGTTTGTGTTTCCTCTGCCACACTCTGTTAATCCTGTTCCCATCATGCACCAGTTGAAGCAGAATAATAACTAGAATTAAGCTCTTGCTGATGATTCTGATGTGCACTAAATGTCAGCCAAACCCAATGCGTTCCACACCATAATCTTCCACAACAGCGTCCCAATCTGATGCCATCTTCATTTTACATTCGTCATTGTTTAGCCAAACATGTACAAAACATGTCACATCATTTCCACACACAGATGTCTCAAGATATTTTCTGTTTATTCCAGTTCAATAGTTTGTTTCCCTTTAGAAAGCTCAAATTCTTCTCAATCAAATGTTCACATTCCTATAGAAACTTTATAGTTTGTTTTATGAATGGTTTGAAGCAGTACAGGCTAAAGGTGTGAAGCTCTGAAGTCATTCATATCTAGATTGTTTCATCAGCGTTTCTCTTTAAACAATCAAACATAACATCCAAAATGGTTTCTTTTAGACGACATCGAGGCAGCTGTGCTTCATTTTAAAATGTTTTTTTTTTTTAAAGTGTGGGTCTTGATAAGCAAGAGCATGTCAGGCAATAATAGGTATTGTATGTTTTATATGCTGTAGGAACTGGCTTTGCTGGTACATATAGGCCTGGAGGGCAGAGACAGAGACGGAGTCAAAGACCCAGGTGTAAATGATAATGATTATGGTAAATGAAAAATGATAATTCAGATGTTACAAAATATGCCTTCTTGCATTTCAGAAACATGGCCTAAATATTTAATATTTTGTGTATTGCTGATGCAGAAAAGCTATGCGTTCATGCATTCAAGGTCTCTAGACTGGACTACTTTAACGCATTACTTAGCGTTTGTCCTGCATTTTAGCTAAATAGACTACAATCTATTCAAAATGTTGCTGCCAGGGTGCTGACTAAATCCAGGAAATATAATCACATAGCCCGATTTTAAATACATAGACTGGCTGCCCATGAAGTACCGCATAGCCTATACTTCTACTGATTACTTACAAAGCTTTGAATAGTTAAGCTCCAACATACTTAACAGAGGTCTTATCATGCTATCCCTGATCTCCCGGAAAACCTAGAAAATAGGTAGAAGAGTGGATTGGTGAAAGTGAGCAATCGTGCCAAAATTGGGCTTAAAATCCTGTAGTGTGAAAAAGCCTTAATATTAAATAGAATAAATAGATCCACCAAAGGAGATAAAGCGCACTCCTTCGTAACACCTTAGCTTTGGAATAGCCTTTAAGACCCTGTCCGGTGTTCAAACATAGTCTCCCAGTCCAAATCTAGATTAAAAATAAATTTTTTCGATGGAGCATTCATGGAGTACAGTGAACAGCCTTTTTTTTCTCGTTACCTATAGATACTCATCCTTAGGTGACTAGAGATTACACCAGTGCCATGAGAATCATCAAATTCTGCCCTCCTGCTCAAAACTATTTCAAATGATGGAGCTTAAAGATGATGGAGGCAATCTGAAATGTCCCCAACACACATCCCAAACTGCATTATAACCTAATAACTTAATAATTACCGATTACATTAAATGCATCACATTCTTGTAATTATTTCCTTTTCTATTTCTTTTGCTCATTTATTCTAGTTTTGCAAGCAGTGGCACACTTGTAGAGATGGAGCTGTTTTGTCAGAGGAGAACTTGTTAACTCCTTGCTAGTTCTGGTTTCTCTCAAGGTTTTTTCTCTTTTGGAGATGTTTTTCCTCACCGCTGTTAGATGTAGCTCACAAACCCTTGTGCTTCCATCAGGAGGCTGCTCTTCAGCTTTAACTGCACTTATTATTAATCATTTTAGTATAGTACCCAATATACAGTTTATAAACATATATATATAAATGTATAGGCTGCATAATATATCACGTACGTTTTGATTCTTAAGATTTTTTGTATCCGTCTGTATTTGCTGTTTACTTCGCTTTAATTTTTTTTAAATGTAATGTGACATGTTTCACGTACAGCTGGTTTAAAACAAGGAAAATTGTAAAAGTGCAATATAAATAAAGTTCCCTTCACTTAAACTGACCCATAAAAACTCATTGTGTCCTATACCTCTATCTCTTTCCTATCCCTCTTTTCTCTTTTAAAGGTAGGCCATTTAAAAAGCATAACTTGAAAATACGGGATAAGCTGTGAACTGTATTTGAACATTCATTTGTTATTAGTTTTGGAATGAAATATAGAAAATCAATCTCTTCTTTACTTTAAAGATGATTTTACACTGCATTGTGATTTCTTAAGTTTTGTCTCTTAACACTCTGACATCTCTGTGAGTTGCTAGATTAATTGCCAGTTTCTCTTCATCCAGAGAAGGAATGTGACTCTTTCCTCTTATTGTGACAATATTGCCACGTACAACACAATCAACTGTACCGTTGAATGCCCTTTCTGCACTGAACATGATTGTGAATGAAGTGCACGGTACAATAATGCAATATTGCTCGAGTAGGAGTGTGATGGTACTATATATCAGCATGGCTTTGATTAGGTCATCGGCACAAAGCCGGACCAACATTGACGTAAAACCTTTTGGTTTTTAAAGGATCTATAGAACTTTCTTAATCCACAAATTCCAGCCAAGCAAAACAGTTGAATAAACCAATATTTAAAACCGTCACCTTGTTAAAATATTTACAGTGAAGTTCTTTGTAAGAAATAAAGAGAGCATGTGTGGGTTAACAAAAGACATAATGAAATGCAAAATCATCACTATGATTAATTTCAGGGGATATTCTTCTTCTTCTTGTTCAAAGTTTTTTTGGAAGGCTTCTCCTTTTGCATGGTTTCACACAGACCTTTGAATGAGTGCGCAGTTGACTTAATTATTGACTTAATTATCAAGATAACTGTTCATGTTTTAGATGGCCTGAGGAAAGGAGCTTATATTCGGCCTGGATGTTTCCGTGCTCGGAGCTCTGTAGCGCGACAGTAACAGTTTTAACAGCGAGTGTGCTGGGTGTGAGGGGTCTAGAGTGATTTTGTGAGCCCTTTTACCCACTCTAGATGAGTACAGTTCTAGAAGTGTGGGAAGATTAATGCCAGTGATTCGCTCAGCCGACTGGACTAATCACCGAAGGAGGCTGGGCCAAACAACGTGTCAATGGAGCGCTTCACGGATTTGTGCCAATGTGAGCGTCCCACTTCAGAACCTCAGAGATGGTGGTGCCCAGGAACCTGAAAGACTCTACTGCAGCCACACTGCTGTCCATGATGGTAAGTAGGGTGGAGTGCAGCGTGGTTTCTCCTAAAGTCCACTATCATCTCCACTGTTTTGAACATGTTCAGCTCCAGGTTGTTGTACCTGCACCATAGAGCCAGCTGCTCCACCCCCTGTTTGTACCCAGACTCGTCACCGTTCCAGATGAGTCCGATAACAGTGGTGTCACTTAGACATGCAGTCATTTGTTTACAGGGAGAAGAACAGTGGGGAGAGAACCCATCCTTGTGGGGCTCCGGTGCTTTTGGCGCGGCTGACATGAATTTGCTTGATCTGACTAGCTGTTGTCTGTCTGTCAGAAAGCTGGTGATCCATTGACAGACAGAGCTGGGGAAAGACAGCTGGGTTAGTTTGTTCTGGAGCAGTGATGGGATGATGGCGTTGAAGGCAGAGCTGAAGCCCAAGAACAGAATCCTCACACCAGTCAATGTCAACGCCACCTTTATTTACACAGCGCTTACCGTGTACTCTTTAGGCTAACGGCAGGGGGTCAAGCAAGGGGTCCGAAACCGTGTTGTTGTTCTGTGTCTGTGATCAGATCAGTCAGATGTAGTCGTGCAGCAGTCACGTGCGCTTGTGGTGTATGACACTCACATGTATGAACTCACAAGTATGAACGACGAAAACTCCTGCAGTGAGTAAAACTAGTACTCTTATTGCCTGGTTATGAGTTTTTCCATGGCATGCACCACTTACATTTCGTTCAGAAAATGTACTTATTAAGTTCAAATCTATTGTCAAGCAGTGGCAGCTTTCTTAGAGCAACACCCTGCAACTGTATCTAAATCAGGGGAAAACTCTAGTGTAAGGCCGGTTACTGCTGCATTCCCTTGTACAAAGAAGTATGACAAACCAAGCTTAACATGGACACACTCCAATTCAGCTGTGATCCACTTTCTGCTCAAAGAGATCAAATCTTATCTTGCTGACAAGCCAGAATTCCAGGCCCTGCTTAGACATTTGATCGTCGATATGAGTTACCCAGTCAGACTTACTTTTCAGGAAAAGCTAGAATGAGCACATATTGGAAGGAAGAAGAGGTTATGACGATGTCGAGAATGTACTTTGTTGTGTTTATGACAGATATATGGTCGAGCAGCGATTCCTTGACACCTTACATGTTGTTTACTGCGCATTACAGTTTACTTTTGGGAACCATTTACATACCTGAAAACCAAACAGCAGATATTTGGCAGAAAGTCTCTTCGAAAGCCTTTTGAAGAATGGGACATCAATGAAGATAAATGTCATGTGTAACCAAGAAAACTTCATTGTTGACATTAATAATTCAATTAAAACAATGTCTATCTGTACATTCTTGTCCATTATAATTTGAAGAAAATGTTATATATTTTACAACCAGGTACACATTTTAAATCCTGTTTTATCCTCTCTTTTAAGATCTTCAATAAAGATAGAGAAAGACTGTTTACTACATGATGGGCCTCAAAATTGACAGTGACAGAAAAAATCCTGCAATATGCTCCCACAATACGATGAGAATATGAAGACAAAAAACCAACAGTCCTAAAATCTGTAAAGAACAGACTGAAGCCTGTGCATTAACATTTACTTTTATTAAAATAGGAGATGCTTTTTATCTAAAGTGACTTAGAAATATTATGCAGTGGCCAATTATCACTGCAGAGCAAACGAGGGTAAGGTGTCTTGCTCAAGAACAGTTCAGTCATTATGTGCTGGCACTGAGATTCGAACCTACAACCTTCTACTTACAAGTTCACCACTCTAACCATGGTAGCTCGTGATCTATCTTTTGAGGATGTCATTTTTGAAGAGCATAACCCTCTTTTGTGGTGGAAGAATAACGGAAGGTGCTTCATGCTCATGTCTCTAGCAACACAGAATTTTGTGTGTGTGCCCGCCACAAGCAGTC
This sequence comes from Triplophysa yarkandensis, assembly GCA_033220385.1. Taxonomy (NCBI): domain Eukaryota; kingdom Metazoa; phylum Chordata; class Actinopteri; order Cypriniformes; family Nemacheilidae; genus Triplophysa; species Triplophysa yarkandensis. Next base: position 2,717,128 of record CM065668.1, read on the forward strand.
CTTTATAAAGAGTGTTTAGTTCAGCTGGTGAAATTGTCACCCTATTCCATAACACTTTAACACCAGAGAAGGTGAATATGCTTGTTTTACAGTCTAGGAACCTGCATTAAACTTCTTGTATAATGTAACATTTTAGACATTTTAAAAATGTTTATGTAATGGTTTAAGATGTGTGTGTTTTAATTTTTGAAATCCCTTTTTGCATTTTTGTTTAAACAATTTGTGCATTTGTCTAAAATGATAAAAGTTGTTTCAAAAGGTTCCCTGTCTTATTTTCTTTGTAGTGTTAGTAATCCCATTATGTGTATGCACGTTTCCTTATTTGTTTTGCTTTATAGATTGGTTTATAATTTCCAGTGTATTTATCTTTTTTATTTTAATAACCTACAACCCACAGAAAAAATCAAGTCACGGTAAGGCCTAAATGAAATGATAGTGTAATAACACGTGTAGTCTTTTATTATTAATAATCATCCGGTACTTGTCTGTTATAATCCACATTGCGGTATTTGCTAAAAGTCTCTACATGATTAACAATTGATTAACAAACTCATGTCTGATACCTCACTTAGTCGTTAATAAACCTGTGGGCTGAGCTTTATTATAAATAGCACTTCCCCTGATATATGCCCTGGAGTTGTGTAGTTGTAGATCTTCGGTGTAATGCAGGAGTATCTCACCCACAAAATAGAAACTTAGAAATGAATTACAACCTCAAGTTTGTCATTTACCCTAGGACATCTGTTATCGATAGCACAATATCCCGACCCATGCATGTGTGATGCTGCCCCAGGATGAACTGTACATGGCGGGCGATGCTGACGCCGGACAATATTAGATATTTGTTAATTAAGTGTAATTTCGGGGCAGCACTGACTACCAAAATATACCGATTTAAGTTGTGGTCGCAGCCCAAAAGTTTGTTTTGGGGAATTACTAAACATGGGAGTAATTTATTTTTGCATCGACTATCACTAAAGTATCTACTTAGTAAAGACAGTAATGAACGCTCACTTTCCGTTATTACAAAGAAGTACGCTCAGTTCGTTTTTATAAGTGCTCTTAAGTTAAGGTCAAGTATATGTAAAATAATTCTCAGTAAACAAAGTAAACAAATTGCTCTGAACTAGAAGGTGTATTTCTTAATATTGTGTGTTTATATTGAATATTTTAATTTAATTTAGTTCCTTCCTATCTTAAATGTAATATAAGTATACTAAAAGCACACTTCTATACAATTGTTTTTCTCGAGGGTTAAGCCAGACATTTAAGTATTCAAGGGCTAGTTTCAAGCCCCAGCCATGAGAATTCTTGACCTTCCAAAGTTTATTTAATGAAATTACATTAAAGTCAATTAAAATGAAATGAAGGGAAATGTCTTCTTTCACCGATTACTTCTTGATAAATATAACACTGGAGGACAATCCAGAACATGCCCCATTAGCCAGTTCATCGCAGCAGGCTCTGTGGGTCAGTGTCAATATGCCTGACATGTGTGCAGTTAACAGATGCCTTCTGCTGTCAAACCAATGCCTGCTTTAGATCATTTGGCTGCAGATGCACGTTGCTATGGTTACATTGTCCATTTCACTTAAAGACCAAAAACATCTAGTTCTATCTTAAGTCTTCAAACTAAATATAGCACATTGCTTTTCTTGTCAAACAGAGAGCTAAAGTGGAATGTTGTGCACTTTGTTTGTGGAATTGGCTGTGATTAACGTGAATTGACAAGCAACTACAGTATGACCGATATACACATGTCAAAATATCCAGTGTGATTTTATTATGAATATGTTATAACTCACTTTATATATTCGAACATTAAGCAAAGAGTGATGGAGATGTATTTTATACAGCACATAAACAAAGGTTCCGGATAGTTTAACATTTCGAAACACTTACATCTAATGTTGCCCAGAATGCATTACAGAGGGGGAGTTTAGTGAGTTTAGTGAGTAAATGCATTGAAAAAGAGATGCATTGTTGAATTCATATATTTAATACACAGTAAATATTATATAACAAATAACGAACAAATATAGAAAGTGCAAAAAAGAAAAATCATAACCTATTGTAAAACAGGTATATCCACAACAGATTACAGGAACAATAAAGTGGTTTTATAAAATAAAGGATTGACCTTGTCAACATGTTATTTTCAGAATTAAAACAGGTTGATTTTCATTTTAACATCTCCCACTAAATATGTGTCGAACAATTAATATTGTTTTAAGATAAATTAATCTGATTGTCCAGTTTCTAAGCATCTTGTCTCTCTCAGTCTTTAACAGTACAGTTGACTGACTATACCACTCATGTGCTTTTGACGGAACTGGAAATGAACATCCCCAATACACGTAGAAATGAAGTGTGAAGGTAAATATTATATGATCTTTCTATTTGCCGAAGTACTCTTTAATTCTATGAAATGTGCTTGGATTTGATTCAATTTGCCATGCAACACAACACTGCGCAGAACGTGAGCGGATGATCATAACATTTCACAACAATATCATCAATACAAGACATGCCATCATGCAGATTTTCATACAGCGGGAGGTGGATTTTACACACACAACACAGTCTTTCCAAAAACAGATGTATCATTCCTGGGTAAGATGATTTGTCTGGGATCAATGCGCTCTTTCAACATACATTAGAATTCAGCTGATATGTCAGAAGATTTTCAGAGGATAACCCTCACACTATACATACACTGTATGTGTCTTTTTATTAGACCGCCTTTTCAACAGCATTTACATCAACTGAGACGTTGACGGTGTTAGACAGGCAAAGGGAAAAGGAGGACACGAATAATACAGAAGGAGTGTGATTATGCTCTAAAGCAGCAATTACTAGCCATCAGAAAACTAAAGGCAGTTGACACTCTACAATAAAGCAAATAATTTCCAGTTGAAAAAACAGAAAATGTTAATATGAGGCTTGAAGATGGGCTGAAGATCTCTGGAAAGGGAAGCGGCTAATAAGGTTTAATGATCCGTGTCAGGAAGCCACAGTATGTAGGAAAACACAGCTGCTTTCATTTTGTAAACTACATGATATACACCTCTATCCAGAATGTAGAAAGTGCAAAAAAGAAAAATCATAACCTATTGTAAAACAGGTATATCCACAACAGATTATAGGAATAATAAAATGGTTTATAAAATAAAGGATTGACCTTGTCACAATGTTATTTTCAGAATTAAAACAGGACTCTGGATGGCCCAGATAACTAGGAAATGCATTAGAACTTATTTTTATGTGTGCATGAAATTGGGATGGAAGAAATGTTCAGATTTCCTAAGCTATAAAGGAGGAGATCTTTTCCAAAACTCTATTGAATTAAAAAAAAGTTTGCTGTGACATATTCACTGTTCCATCAACGTTTAACGGGCTATGTTTTGTACTAGAATGTACTAAAAGATGCAGTTTCTTCCCAAACTGCTATAAATCCAAACTGGTTTTTGCCGAGATGCAATATTTCTACGCCACCAGTCAGAATGAGTTTTGATGCAATTCAACATGGCCAAGCTTTAAAACATTTGTCTGTGCTGAGTCTTTCAAAATGAGTGCTTTAAACTGTTGATGGCCTGGATGAGCCAGTGAAATCTACAACTAGGTTTAGAAAACACCTACTGGACATTTGCATTTATTTGATTTATATTCATTTATACAATAAGCCCCTCATGTCAAAAATAGCCACCGATGTCACATCTGTGATGTTCTCCTGTTTTTTTTAAATCATAATCAACATTTTTTGGATAAGGTGTCAGCCTTTTGAAAAAAAAAAAAAAAAATAAACTATGAATTTATTATCAACACTTGTTGTTAATTGTTTCATTTAAAAACATTGTTTAACATGTTCAGACTGAGCCAACAGACAATTTTCAGGATTAATTGAATATTAAAAAATCATGGGTCTAGGTAAGACATTTGGAAAAAGAAATCTTCAAATATGACTCTGATTGATTTTATTCAGAATTGATTTACACTTATCTTGAATACTCAGTTTAACATTTTTTAAACAGCTGATTTGAGTTCAAATATCACTATGCTGACTCTTAGGTAATAATGTACATCAATGTAAAGTCATAATCAATGTCGCCAATGTAGTCTTTAATATAAAGACTTTCAGTGCAACAGCACCTGAAAATAAAGCTCCTTATAGCTGTCACGGTTGTAAACAGATTGTAAACAGATTGATGCGGTTGTCTGTATTTATACAGGACAGAGAGATAATAAATGTCCGCCATGATATGGGCAACAAATATTGTACACTGAAATTTGCGACAGGCCAATTCTTATTAATAATAAGTAATAAATAATAATAAATACTGGCGAAGTTTCCTTGATTATAGACACACACACAAACAAAGTCACTCAATAGAGGTGATTATGAACTTTATTTAATGCTACAGAAGATGGAAGATGATGCAGACTGTTAACAAAGGACGGCAAAGGTAATAGAAGACGAAAGTAAGTAGATAATCCAAAGTGTATAAATACAGCATTGGTAATCAGGCTGTAGCTTCAGACCAGACCGGATGACAAGTGAATGTAAGCGAGTGCTCTATATCTGGTGATGGTAATGGACAGGTTAAAGTTATTGGTAATCGCATGACAGGGAATAAACAGTTGGTTGCTTGAGCCGATTGAGTGTGGAGCCAGGCTATTCCGTGACTGAACCCCCCTCAAAGTTCTGCTCCTGAGGGACAAGTGGTCTTCTTACATTGAGGAGACGACCTTTGTTGTGAGATTGGCTTTAAGGGATGAGCATTTTGGAATTCCATGAACAGCTTCTTGCATGGAAGGCGATGACAAATGTTTTTTGCGTATAACCAAACCTTTTGACCTGGGGTGTAATGTGCATTGAAGGTACCCCCAATTGTCGGTGTGCTGACTGAACCTTCTAATGACTTCTTGCAAGCGATGGTGAGCTGAGTCCTGGGCACTCCCCTGAAACCAGATGTCCACTAATGTAACCCCCGATGGCTTCTGACTCCAGGACAGCATTGGAGGCTGGTAACCTAGGACACATTGGCCAGTAGCTATTTGTCTGATAGAGTTTGTGCATATTTTGCCCAGGGTAAAAACTTCAAGTGTCTCCAAGTGTCCTGATGTTTTTGACAGAAGGTTCGGGGGATACGGCTTATGCTTGTTTATTCCTCTCTGTCTGGCCATTGTTTTGGGAATGATAGCCAGAGGACACACTGACGTCCTCTCTCTGAGACAATGTCCTCAGAAGTACCGGAAAATTAAGTTTAACAGTAGATCAGCAGTTTCCAGTGCATTGGGTAGTCCTTTCAAAAGGATCAAACATACAGATTAAGAGCAGTGGTCAACAATAATAAGGATGCAGGTGTTACCACTACAGTTCGGAAACTCAGTGGCAAAGTCCACCCCTATGTGTGACCATGGAAGACGAAGGACTGGTAATGGAAGCAGCTTTCCAGTTGGAGGATGACGAGTAGTTTTGGCAATAGCACAGTCTTTACACCCCCTCATACCCTTCTGAAATCCAGGGCCACGTTGGACCACCAGTACGTGTTTGACACAAGTAAAAGGGCTCTGTCTGAGCCAGGATGATCAGTTCCAAGTGATGAGTGAACTTGAGAAATGATCTGTGTCCGTTGAGCTGGTACCACATACCGGCATTCTTTTCTCCTGTTTAGTAGGCTGTAGTGAAGTTAAATTGGGTAAAAATAATATCCATCGGCCTGTTGCTGAAATAAGACGCATCAGACCCCGGTTGATGAGGCATCCACTTTCACAGTAAATGGTACATCGGTATTAGGATGGATGAGAATGGGAGCTTGAGTGAACAGTTGTTTGAGACGATTAAATGCTTGATCTGCATTCTCTGTCCAGATTATCTTTTTGGGTTTATTCTTCAGCAGTGATGTTTAAGGTAAGACAGCCTGACTGTTGTTCTTTATGAAGGGTCAATAGAAGTTCATAAATCTCTGAAAGCGTTGCGGATCTTTCACAGTTGTGGGTCTTGGCCAGGATGGAATGGTTGCCACCATCCTCTTATCCAAACTAACACCGGTGGAGGAAATTATGTACTCGAGATAGGAGGTGTCTAACATGGAATTTTCACATTACACTTTTGGATGACCAATTTGACATTTTCAATGAGAGCAGAGTGGGTAAATGAGAAAATGTTATACTCCATTCCCGAACTTTGTCGGAGTCCCGAGAGAGCACTGTATGGTGTTCTGGTAGTAATTGGCATCCAAATTTCCTCCCGGAGTCCAAGAACTTTTTTTTAACTTTCCAAGGGACACTGTCGTTAGAGATCAATAGACAGCTTCCTCAATCTCAATCAGTTTAATTTCGTATTTTTACAAAGATTATTCTTGAAAAATGGAGCAATTCCCTCTTTGCGAATAAAATCATACTGACAATTAGAGCAATGCTTTAAGTTAATATATTGGCTGCTTATTTAAGAACTCAGAGTAACCATTAAGCGATTTTCAAGAAACCTTAAAAGAGCTCTTCGTCCGGTTACATTGGCCTAGTATAGCTGCTCATATCGGATTTAAAGTTCTAGTCATAGCCTACAAGACCACTATAGGTTCAGCACTACCTCTATCTTGATCTGCCTTGTAGATCCCTGCGTTCTGTTAATGATCAACATCTTCAGGTGTCCCCAAAGGGAAAGAAATGGCACCTTCTCTTGATCCTAGATGTAAGAACAATCTGCCAATTACAACATGGTTGGCAGACCCTGTTTCCATCTTTAAAATCCATCAAAAAAAAATGTTCTTTTCCATCTACACCTGACCCACTTAAAACCTCTTTCCTGACACACTTTTTTGCAAACATCTTCTTGTACTGATTGCTTCTTTTGGGAACCTCACTTGTTAGTTGCTTTGCATTAAGCATTAGCTCAATGACTAAAAGTAATATAAAGTCCTCCACATCTGGAGCCGTCAGTTACATGCGGTGTCCTTGTCAAATTAATAGGTGACAATTTGCTATCAATAGTTATGGGATGCTGGTTAGGCTGCGAGAAGCTCTCTGAGGGGACGAAGGCCAGGCAGGCAGGGGTAAGCAATCGTGTGCTCCCCTATGCCCGACTGCTTAGTTACCCTGTCCTTCTGTTTCTTCCTCACTGGCTCCTGTAAGGGAGAGAAATGGAGTGAAAAGAGCACATTGGCTCTATGAAAAGAAAGCCTTCCATGAACATAGGACGGAGCGGCGCATACTCTTCCAGAAAACCCCAACCACGACACACACTCGTCCTGGCAGTAATCAGCGGGCAGGGGGGTCCTGCAAGAGCCAGAGCGGCATATGAACCAATGCCAGGAAAATTTGTTCTTAGAGAATAAGCACTTTTAGAAGTCGCCAGATGGAGGCAGGCGATGACACCTGCATTGCTATAATGTCCAGTCTTTAATCAGCAATGCCTTGTGAAGTTAATACAATCCTGCCTGGCTGCTCATTGTCGAAATAAACAGAACCAAGTCCAACAGAACCAAATCGTCTCCTACCATGGAATAAACTGTAAGGGCTAAAATGGATAACTTGAAGAAACATTGGGCCATCATATCATGGCAGTGATTTGTGTGTCCGGCTCATTGCCTTCTATGCTTCCGGAAGACGACAATTGGGCAGCCAGGCAAGGATTGTGTTGACTTCATGAGGCATTGAAGTCAGTTTTGAAAAGAAAGCATCCTCTTATAGGAATAGTACCTGCATGCCCATTGTTTGTCCATCAACCCCTGTTTCCTGGGAGCAAGAAGTGCAGTCACTCTTTTCCAGATATTTTGTTCTTTCAAACTGATTTAAAAAAAGTAAAAGGCTGCGAACCCGCAACATTAAACATGTTGTTGAGAGATTTAACTTTCAACATGGGGGTGCTTAAATAATAACCTTTTTCCTACCGTTTTTGACTTATTGATATAAGATGAATGTGTCAGTACTTATCTACACAGGCAATTACTCACAGCCCAAATCTCTCAGAACACAGACTGAGCAGGGCACAAATAATTGATGACATTCCCTTTGGGACAAAGTGTCAAGTTTCTCGTCACCTGACCAAATGTTACCGCATGCAATTGACTGCAGCACTACACAACAGAAAACAGCATATCTCTATGGCACCTTACAGACGTATTCCACCCCAAATGAGACTCTTACGAACGCAGAGATCAGACAAACTGATTGGAAAATCTTTTTCTTATTATTTTGTCATTAAAAGACAGAGTATTACTCACAGACACATCATTCTGTAAATTTGAAATACCACATAATACAGCAATCCATGGTGCTGTTAACAATCCCATGAGCACCAGCATGGGGTTTGGGTTAAAATTGATTGTAAGTGTTCAATTATTTAGGCCGGTCCTCGCAGTTTAAATGAGTTTCTTTGGTTACATTCAGAAACGCTTTCAAAGCAAAACAATGGAAGATTATCTCCCACATGCCCCTGTGGACAGACTGATATCTCTTAGCCATCAGACAGAGAAAGAGACTAATATGACAACACACAAGAACAGCAGAAAGATTCAAAGGTAGGCAAGACACAATGAGAGGTCATGTTATGTCATTATATGCAAAACATGCACTAAGACATACAATTTTAGATCATTTTTCTTTCTTAACTGTAAGTCTGACCACGAACTGTGTCTTTGCTGCTCTGATACACTTTATTTGAGCAACCAAATAGTGAGGGATGATCTATAATTCAGATTAATTCAGTTAGATTTGCATACTGTAATTTTATATTTTGGTAAATTGCAATAAACATTTATACTATTAGAAAAACGTTATAAACAAGCATCTCTGCATAACAAACAAATAAAGAAAATCTTCTCCAACATTAAGAGAGAGAGAGAGCCGGTGTAAGGACACAAACAGGATTTGAGAACACGGTCACAGAAACCCAAACCTGAGAGCCAGGCTGTCACTAAATCACTTGTTGAAATTTTAATTCTCTGATTATATTAAGTGCTTTGAGAAGACAAAATCTGAACAGAGGATCTTGGCAGTGTCATCTTTTTCACTTGGGCAAGATAGACATTGTAATGGCTGTGTTATTTTAGTGTCTTTTGTTACCCTGCGAGTCAAGATGATGGGTTCTGACAGAACATTTCTCTTCAAGCTGATTCCAAGAACTTTGGTCAAAGCCGTTTCTCCCGTTCTCCTGTACTTATATATCAGGCTCAGACAGTCAAATGGAAAGTTTCAATCACATTGCTCTTTGATTTTGAATGTGCCAGTACAGTACATGGTCGAATGTGATGCCCATTCTCATGTAATATGAAGTAAAATAAAATGTAACTAAAACAGAAATTTAATTATAACATTAGACTATGGATGTTCATAAAATAATCACATACAAAAATTTTGTAAGTACTTAATAACATTAGAAGCCCTGCATGTTGATCAGATATCAGCTATCAAAATTATTCACAATGAGTCTTCCTTACACAGCCTTCCCCCAGCAGAGGGTTCTCTTTTAGTTACAGATGTCAGTCTATATAAAACACTTGATTCAACTCATCAGCCATTTGTTTGAGAGAAGCTTATCATGTGAGAAACCAGTCTCAGCCGAGAAGGCCAGTTCTCCTCTTGAGCAACTTACCATTGAAAGTGAAAGTGACATACAGACAAGTATGGTGACCCACACTCAGAATTCGTCCTCTGCATTTAACCCGTCCAAATTCTACACACACAGTAGTGAACATGCACACCAACCATAAACACACACACACACACACACACACACACACACACACACACACACACACACACACACACACACACACACACACACACACACACACACACACACACACACACACACACCCAGAGCAGTGGGCAGCCATTTATGCTGCAGTGTTGCCGGCCCGAGACTTGATCCCACAACCCCGGGGTTAGGAGTCAAACTCTCTAATCTCTACACCATGACTTGCCCGAAAAATTCTGGGAAGAGAGCGAACGCAGTCCCCTAATACCACAAATTATACTGTCGATGCCTCGCCCCCGATGAACTACCTTTAGGATGAACTTAAACCATAGTTTATTTTTGTGGTTTAAATGTGATAACCCTGTTTTTTTCAAGGTTTTGAGTATTTATTGTGAAACTTGGTTATTTTGTGTTAATCATTGTTATTCTACTTTTTCACCCATGTTTTTTTATAAGTTATGGTCAATAAAATACGGTTAATTTTGCAAGGGCAGTGAAGCTACACTCAGATTACTTTATACATGTTTACAATAAACTAGGCTTATTACTGGTGATTTGGTGTACTAACATTAGTTTGAAGCGGCTTCTGTTTTCCGGGTCTGGTTTATTGAATGTATCCTATGACAGAGGACTGTTTAAGGCAGGATGGTATTAGAGGCATTAATTAACAGATACAAATGCTATTACTGTGTATACGGTTTTACATAAATGTGTTGACAATCTGTTTGTCTCTGCATTGCTTTGGTGATTGAAGTTATTTTATCTTGGATACCAGTTTAGTCCAGAGGCTCTCACAGGAGGGTGACATGCCATACTTAACTGAAGTTGGCCTAATCTCTAGTGAGAAAGGAAGAAGGATAATAATTTGCGTATTTGCTATTCAGTTTTGAGCAGAAAATATTTTTATTTGATATATTGGAAGGTAAATATTTTCTGAACATTGGGCTGTGAAGACGTGTCTTTTTAAAACTGGGATACTGAACGCAGAATATTATGATGAAGGAGTTTATGTGATATGTATGAAAATAGTTTAGTTTATACTCGTGACACAACAAAAGAGCTTTTTTGACTTAAAAAGGTGGTTTACATACACTTTGAGATGACTTCACAGATGATTGTATCTGATGCATGCCCTTGTCTCAGCTTGCCAACCCTACTCACTGTAAGAATGATCGAAACCTATACTGCAAATTTTACACAACCTAGACATACCTCATAGGAATTGCATAAAAACTTCCTTGCTTCTTTAAGCTACTCAGGGTGACCGGCATCAATTTACGTTTCAAGATGACAACTATAAATAGCATCTTGATGCAAAAGGCCAATCCCTTCACAGAGTGACCAGTCCCACAGAGACTGTCGGAAGCTGAGCTCACAATCAAAACGTTTTAAATAGAAAGTATCTCTGACAAGTAAACCCAGCCTCAATGAAACACATTTCCCCCAACAGTCATCTAAATAAATTAACTCCTGAATTTGGTCCCAATAGTCAACTGATTAGAGCAGGGTGGTAGGCTCTGAAGATGCCATCTACTCAACTCTGATAACCTTTACCCCATTGTCCTAGACCTTATCCATCCCACAAATTCTAATTTTGCAGTATGATATACAGTTACATCACCCTGGTACATGAAGAATTTTTAAATCAGCGTCAGCGCATATAATAATTATTTACGATATTATAATCTGTTATTACGTAAGGTCAATTCCATGGAAATGTCAACCTTACCAAGAAAATATCGTATAGCAAAGATGTCAACATTTGGTTGTTTGAATGTTATGTCTGTTTTTTACAAATATTATTTTAGGTATATGAGTTTTCATAGTGAAGTAGGGGTTATTTACAGGACTGTCACATCCATAACACTACATTTAGCTCATAACGGACACATGAATATTAAAATATTACAAATATTTGATGTTCTATAAAGAGTTATCCCTTGGTCATTTGGTTTTGATTCTGGTTTGTATATTTTAATTCACATAAATCCCAAGTTTCTGTTCCCCAAAATGTTTTTTGTTACGTTTATAACACATGTTTTTTTTTTACCATTTTTAAAATAAACTTGTTCATAATTCATCATAACTCATAACTTTCTAACGTTTAAATTCTTTTAAAAAGACTTTTGTATAATATAAACAGTTGGTTCCGGTTACAATTACATTCTAAGAGCTTTTCTATGTGACATCCATAAAGCAAATTGTCATGTTCACAATGCTGGAATTGCCAAAAAATGTTTTCCAAGATCCAAGGACCAACCCACATTCACAGGAGATATCTAAGGGTCTGCTTTCGAGGGATGCAGCATACCAACACCTGTTTCCCCCCCTTGGTCTATCTCTATTATTTATGAAATGAGTGGATACACCTCTATGACACCTGGACTTCCAAGTGCTGAATAATATTAACAACTGGTACTAACACATATGAAAGTGCTAGGGTTGGGGATCAACACCAATAAAATGTCTTTGAGGCTTTACAGGACGAGACACTGTTCTCAGCTCCAGGAAGCCACTGAGATGCTTCTGGAATGGAGGTGCCCTTTGCACATGGAGCCACGGAGGTACCCTAGGCACGGTGCGCAAGAAGCTGGCTTGCGTCCGGGAGCAGACATGGAGCAGATGTGGAGTCCGCCATGGTTATGGTTTAAAGGCCGCTTAGAATAAAAAAACCAAAGCGAAATGGCAGGTCTTGCAGCCACCAGTACTTCTTATCCTTGAGCCCATGGTGGCAGCTTTGACGGGTTGTAACCCCCCAAAAAACGTATGGTATTTTTCCTCCACTATGATGGGCACTAAATCTTGTGCCGAGGCATAGAATGCCACCACAGTGGAGTCGCAGAAGGGAGCAGGATTGGTGACCGGGTAGCAGGGTTCAGAACCAGGGCCCAGGGTCAGGAATCATGGAGCTTGGAGGCCTCAGGGATCACTGTCTGCTTGAGGGAATACAAGGGGTCAAAGTCTGATCAGTTTGAACAGTTCATCCAGCAGGCTTGGGGCATGGCTGTGAGGCTTGGGCAAGGTGTGGCCATGGTGCTTGGTAGCAGACATCGGGCATTAGAGCTGGGGATTCGAGATCTGGTCTTGGAGCTCGAGGGCGGAGATCAGACTATTTTTTAATTTTTGTTTGTCACAACGTACTTAAGTCAGTTCAACGACACAGATAATATAAAATTAGGTTTTAAAGAAAAGCTTCCACAACATAAATCAAGAACCAAGAGATCTGTACACATTACACAGTCGAGAACGGAAAAAGATAAAATGGAAATCACAGTGTACAGTATATATAAAGTCACAGGATACTGCGTGATTGCAGATAAGGGACAGGTGCTGGAACCCAAGGAATCGTGGGAAACGGAGTCCAAGGAGAAAACACAGTGGCAATAGAAAACAGGAAACACATACTCCTCTGGTCTCAGGGGAATTCACAGTTGCTTAAAGTATGGTATATCACGGCCGTTTAAATGTGTTGGCATACATTTTGTCTGTCAGGCGCTGATACCAGGAGGGGTCTTCACCTTGGGGTGGTGGGGCTCATTTGGGGGCATTTTGGTGAGCGAAAGTGGATCTCTTTGCATTTCAAGGGCTGCATTTGTACTTTATGGCATGGTCCTGTAATCTTTACCCAATAACTCTGCCTTTCGGGAGTTTTGGTGAGTGTTCAGTGTGAGAAAATATACTTACTCCTAGTAGCTCCGTTCTGGTCGAATCGAGTGTGGTTTGTAGACCTAATGTCTCTCTTCAATGGCCCACCATTTAAGATTCCACTGATAAGAGTGGGCAGTTCAAAAAAGCTGGTAAGGCTTGAGAGTCGCAACAGGATCCTAGCCAGGGAAGTGTTTGTAATTCTTAAAGGTCTGTCTATGGCAGATATTGAGACCATGGTTGGTTGAATTGTTGTGGTTTTTTGTATCCAGGGCATGAGAATATGCCAAAGTTTCCTAGTCCTGTGTCATAGCCCAGTTGGCTTCCAGCCCTCCCCAGTTTAGGAACAAAGACAAGTGGATGTGCCAAATGGGACCACTGGATGCTTGATTCTTTGTGTAGGAGAGATGATCGACTCTTTGTGTTTTTTGTTTGTTTGTCTGAGAAGGTTTTCTGGGGACAAATAATACACTCAGTGAGTGGACAGTCAAACTTTCTTTTGAGGTCCCTGGTCTGCCTCAACTTTCCATAAACTATCAGGGGTACGACAGCCTCTTAAGCCTTGTTGATAAGAGGCTTCAGGTTAGGAGATTCGTGGGCCTTACGTTATCTACTTCATCCGATCATTTGCTTCAGAGGCGGTTCTGCAGAGGGCTTTCCCATGGTGTAGCTTTTTTGAAGCAGCATCTCGTTTCCTTCTCAGGGAACCATGGTTAAATGGGTAACCTGAGATGTTCTTCTCTGTGCCACTTCATTGTATTTGCTGTCGTCTGCCTAGACAACCTATAAAAAATCCTGGCATCGTACTCCATAAAAGTGACAGAAAAGTTATTGTTGTCCAGTTTTTACCAGACACTGTAATATGTTCTGGTCCTGCTTACCGTGATGATGAGATTCATAGCACATTATCATCACTCAATGGCTGGATGTCTAAGTGGTGCCCACAGAATAATATAGGTTATATTGATAACTGGACAAGTTTTTGGGGCAGACCTGACCTGTTGAAACGAGATGGTCTCCATCCCTCCTGGAGTGGAGCCGCTCTTCTGTCTAGAAATATGGAACATAGTCTTAGAGTTTATCCTTGACTAACTGGAGCCCAGGTCAAGAAGCAGGCTGGTAAAATGTGGTTTCATGTATATTTTGCCAGTGGACAGCTTCCCTGCTCTTAGTACAGTTTGGACTTCCCTTCTTCTCTCAAGTACAGTAATTGGTAAACTTAGGTTTATGAAGAAAAGGAACAGAGGTCTTAGACACATCAGAAGTTCCTTTGGTTTAATGGTTTGAGTCAGTATTTGCATCATTTGCAGTATTGTGTCTAAGAAATTATAGGTTGATACTTCTAAACATAATTTCTTTTCATATTTTGTAATAATCCAGTAAGAATTTTAGAATGGAAGTACATTGGAGTGATTAATATAGCCAGGTATAAAGCACATTGAAAAGATTTCTCTTAGGTGGACGTCTTGACTTGTTAATAAAAAGGAAAGAAAATCAACACACTATTTCCAAAAAACTTGTCTTAATCGGTGTTGATTTTCTCTCTTTTGATCATGTCATAACACATGAAATAGATTAAGACAAGAGATCTCTGTGTGAGTCACTGGCTTTTGTCACACAGATGTGCATATCACATATATTATGCAAATAAATATATATTAAAATATAAGCAATGTAAATAATATTTCACCATGATACACTACTCCAAATGGCATTAATAACGGAATCAACACCACTCATTGAAGTAAAGCACATAATGACATCATAAATATTTCTTTAACTATTCTTAAAAATATATCCTGGACAAACCTTTATAAATTATGTTTGCTTGATGTGAAAGGACAAAAATGGTCAATCGCTGTGCTACTTTTATCCTAACTAGTTTGTTGTGTGGTCATTCATTTGTCTTTTTTCTCTTCTTTCTGATTATGTTTCCCTTGTTCAGGTCTTTGTCCGCTACTGTTTTATTTGGTTGTGTTGAAGCTCGAGTTCTCCAGAACTCTTATTAAGTCCACATTGTCCCAACTCCTTTGTTTTTAACATACTGCACTACAGAATAACGGACTCTCATAAAGAATAATGTTTTTCAGCAGCATTTCCCTTCTTTATAGTTTTGGTCCTCTTGTGTGGGCTGCAAGCAATCCAACTCTCTGATCTTTTGTTTCTTTCCATGGTCAGCCTCAGCAAACAGATGTGTACAAGCCTGTCTTGTGATCGATAAGAGTATAGAGCGTCTCCCTGGTGTCCAAGCTCAACAAGGCTTCTGAACAGGTACATGTGCCAGCAATGGTGTTCATCGTGGAGATCCTGGAAGAACCGCAGATGAAGAGCTGCAGCATCTAAACACTCCTGGTTTTCCATTTACCTCCTTTGGTGTCTGGGCCTCCACCTGCTCATCTCCCTCCTCCAGAGTTCCGACCCCATGCTTACCTTCCCTGTTTTAACTTTCCCATGCCGCAAAAACATCAACTCAAGTGCCTCATCACCCAAGATATCAAAAAGAAGTGTCAAAATCCTTTTATTACTATAGAGTAATATACTATATACTATAAAATCTGTATCATATGTACCAACAAGTTCACAAAACTTTATACATGGACAACAGAACATGCAAGTTTCAGACATTATTAGGAAAGGGTGTGAGCAACATTTCTGCAAAGACAGAACAGTCAAACTGACAGATGAAGGCAGTAGTTATGCCTTATGTTTTCCACTAGAGGTCAGACTAGACAGATAATAACTGGGTAAGAAATATTAAACTTGGTTCTACCTATTGAAATTCATATACATTATTTTATGTAAGAATTTTGTAATCACAGTATGCAGTCTGGAGATATGGTGCTTGTACTGAAATATGATTCTGCAGAGTAAGTCTCATAGAAACTTCATAAAGAGAAATGTGCCAACATAAAATAAATAGTTTTTTTGATATTTTCTGTTAGAAACTGAATCTAGATTATTCACAGGATCTGAACTGGTTGGGGTTTATTCATGGATTCTACTCCTCTTGACCCATCACTTTCCTGTCTGCTCCTCACTGGGCGATTGTAGTAAAGACATAATGCCCAAAATATAATATAAACATTAGACTAGGAGGCTTACTACACCCCAGCATTGAAGCGTGCTTGGTTCAAACACAACAAATTCAACGGCTTAGTAAATGAACCCAGAAAATGCTTATACTTGACCCAACTATAATCTGAAACAACCCGCATTTATAATGCCCAGCTTATGTGTCTTTATGACCCAACACTGCATTGAAAATGACCCAGCATGGAGCGAAGGGCCAAAACCGGCACAATGGTCCAAAAATGACAGTCTCTGTTCTAACTTAAACATGACAAAGTTTGCAGTCTCTATCTTAACTTTCATAGAGGCTTGCACAATTGTAGGTCAAGCACTGGATGTTGGTGGAAAAGAAGAGAGTGGCAATGCCCCGGCACTGTGATGTGTGACATTAAAGCTCGACAACAGAAGTGCAGCTGCACAAGATGTGATGATGACACAGTATTTTCCCAGTCGGCCAGACTAACAGACAACAAAAATGACAGTTTTTATCGTTCAGCTCCTCTAACTCTTCATAGTGTAAGTTTGTATAACAGTAACTGTTATGTACATGACGGCGTTGTTTATCTAACAAATATGACATCTATTCAACCCCATTTTAGACGTACCCATCCGCACTCCCTGCCAACAGCACATCTAGCCAACCGAAACTAAATATCACCTGCTGCCATTAAGTGAAATGCACATAAACATAAAACTCTTAAGGAAAGTAGAATCACAAGCACACATTTCAGCAAAAGGCTTCAGAAGAATTGTTTAAAAGGAATGACACAGGAATCTGTTGTGGATTGGATGAAATGTTTCTTTTGTTTGCGGTTGAGCTTTATTTGTGTTCTGTTTATTTACTGAAATGTATAATTTATGACTTTTACAGTACATATTTAATAATATTTGTAGTTTTGAGCCCTTGTTATGCCAATAAAAACAGATTCAATTCTGATTTAAATAAAAAAAATGTCTGTTCAACAGTTTCATATTTATAGAATACAAAAAGATTAGGTTCATTTTTTATTATAATAAAAACATTTTTGGGGGAGCTGTAAATAATTGAATAAATAATTTGTATGTATAGTCAATATAAATACATGCATTTACATATATGAAAGGCACTGAAGTGCTGACACCATGATTTTGTCACAAACATGAGTACAGAATATCCGCCTGATGTGAACACAAAAACCTGCCACGGGAGAAGAGGTGTGCATGTGCGTGTGTGTATCAGGGGAATAAAGCATAAATCTTTTTCAACAATCTATTTTCCATCATAGCTATTCACTGGGGACATCTCAAAGTGCTCTTTACCCTTTGTGTCAATGTCTGCCCTCATCCATCAGTTTCATAGAGAATTATTCCCTAGATCGATGGGATCTCCAGCATGGAGCATTTGTTGGGCTGATAAGAAAGCATGTGCGGGTGTTAAATGTTACATGCTTATAACGCAGCTGATTTACATCTAATTACACATATGACACGGCAGCATGTTATAGGCATATAATCTGTGTAAATAATGCATTAAAGGAACATTAAATAATTAGCAGTGGAAAGGCAGTTCTTCCCAAACATTCCTGAGTATCTTAGAAGTAATTTCAGGTTTCGAACAGACAGTAAGGGAAAGTATTTTATTCTTCTTAGACATATTTTACTTCACTTACATTAACCATGTTTCTATAAGTAAAACCAGGGTTTCGTCGTGTATGGATTACTTTTATCAAAAGCATGGTTTTACTTTAGTTAGGATGTATTTCGTTTTGTTGCTTCATGTTTGTAAGTGTTATCCGTGGTTAGGCCAGTTCCATAAGGGAAACAGTATAAAAAGAATGCTTAGATAAGAAGTTGAATGTTATCAAATTACAGTACCTTAGCATTACACTTGTTCTCAAAGACAACAATCTCTTGAAGAAAGCTTTTCATTTGCTTCAAAGCAAATAAATTAAGTAGGCATAATTATACCTTTCTTCTCACTCAAGAATTGTTTCCCATGAATATTTCAGCAGGGCGACCATTAGCTACAAACTAATGCCAGAGACACCTCAGCGAAGCTGAATTATTCAATCTGTCAGTGAATATCCTATTACATGCTACCTATGAATACTTGATTTTATTTGGTATAATTGACCTGGCCTGTTTTGCAGACAGACTGCACTGAAATAGACGAAACTTGATTTTTTTTTACAGCCAATAAGTTTTGTTTTATTGTATTTATTTTTAAATATTCCCATGTCATTTAACATGAATCAGACATTGACACCAAGGAACGTTACATTTACTATTGGATCTCAGTAATGTTTTTACTTATAAATAACACAAAAAACTAAAAACTTCTTATCTTTCCAATCTCTAACACTTTTCACAGCAAATCACAATTGAATAATAAGCAATACTATGTGACAATATCCATACACGGCTTAATTTGGTATTTTGGTTATTTTGTAGATCATCTTTATCTTTTGTTGCACACTGCCCTGTCATATAAATGTCCACTCACTTTGATCCACATTTCCATAATCACTTTTCGGAAAAAAAAAAGTAATAAATGAAGTGACCAATTTAACATAATCACGCAAAAAAATGATCTGGTAAAATACAAGGAAATGATTGCTAGCAGATATGTAAAAAGCCATTTAAAAAAAAATCCGAATCAGAAAGCTTTACTGCTTGCACACACTAGGAATTTCCAATGTTGTTTAAAATATTTAGGACAAACAGTGACAACACAAATTATAATCAGGATTTAAAGTCTAAAAATATTTTAAAGATATACATTTATTGTACTGAAAATGGGAATAATAACACATAAGGCACATTGTACATCATAGTTCATTTTTAAATGTACACATTTACAGAGAGTGTGGGTGTGCAAATTGACAAGGTGTTATGTTGAGGTAGTGCCATGCCCATGTAGCACATGTAGGGGTCAGTTGTGGTCTGGTGGTTAGAGAGTTGGACTTGTAAGCAGAAAGATGCTGATTACATTCTCAGTGCAAGCAGACAATAACTGAAGTGTCCTTGAGGCATCTTACCCCGGTTTGCTCTGCAGGGATGATTGGCAACTGCATAATACTTGTAAGTCACTTTGGATAAAAGTGTCTGCCAAATGTATAAATGTAAATGTAAAATGAACTGTCTATTGTAGTCAGTATTGTTAAATAAATAACCAGCACATTTGATAAAGAACGTCCTCCCATCTCTCTGACTATTTTCTCCTTGAGGGTTCCCTACAGGTCAACCTTGAGCCTGTAGTAGGATACCATGGCTTCACTCTGGTCCTATGGGCCCTCAAATCATTCTCACCATGACAGGCCTTTGAAATAACCAAGGCTTTGTGCTTTTTGTGATTTGAAGAGTTCATCATGCTTTTTAGATCGTTGTGGAAACTTACAAAAAGACGGACCCCCAAAATAAGCAATGATATGAATCCTAACCTGTAAAATATTTGCTTGCTGGAGGATTATTTGGAATGGGCTATGGCTTCCTGGGGCAAGAGGTTTTGGGATGACAAGTCACCTGGACATCATGTACACAACAGTATACCAAATATTTTGAATTATTGTAAAATCAACTAAATCCATATTCTTAACATTCAAATGCAATGCTTGACAGCCAGAACGTGAACAAACTACTCTGAATAAACTCGAAATTAATAAAGGTAAAAGTAGAAATGTCATTAAGAATAGCTTAATTGCTTTGTGGAAAAAAATACATTTTGATTATGAGCTTAACTCTTCAAAACAGTGGTCCACCAGGAGCATTAGACATCCCATGTCCTAAAATATACGAATAAGATCAGACAAAGTTATATAAAATTATCCACTTCCAAAAAGAGTTAAGTTACTGGGAACACCTGCAATACAAGACAGAACACTTCAGATGGTCTGGACGAGCCAGTGAGATCTACACCTGAGAGTAGAAAATACCGACTGGACATTTTCAGTAATTTGATTTAAATTCATGTACAGTTAATGTCCCTAATTTCATTCCTTGCATGTTCTCTTGTTCTTCTTTTCTCTTGTTTTTGTAAAATCATGAACCAATATTTTTTTATGAATTTGTGGATAAAAAAATAAATCAACTTTGAATTTATAATCAACAATATTGTTTCATTTAACCATCATTGTTTAACATGTTCAACATGACCAAATGATTCAATATAATCAAAATGCATGGGTAGGGGTAAAAAAACAACTTCACACACACACATACATGAGCACAATTTCCAAGGACGTCAAAGTCATTGGCAAATCCACTAGATTGGTGAAAATGACTTTCGAATCGTTGATGTCTTCTAATACCTCTGAAAGAGGACTTTGCACTCAGGAGATGTTTGATCTGAACGAGGGAAACTGATGGAGCAACTGATTAATTGGAATTTAATCCATCAGTCACCAGAGAATTGGACACATCATTTACATTCCAAACAATCACCAGATGGACCAATAGGACATGAGGTATTAATACGCAACAGTCAATATGATACCACTGAGCTGCCACAAACCTTATTGACAAGCACGATGGCACTTATAATCCTGGCTTGATCAAACTGCATACATTTTGGGATTTCACACAGATTCAATGCATCTTATGAATCTTTCATCTCCGAGAAGATGGTGGGATAAGAGGTCGTATCTGATCATACCTGCAGAAACCGTCAATAAAAGGCCATAAAGCTTAAAAAATTGTTCTACAAATTAAGCTTTGACACTTTTCAACATGAAAGAAATCTGCAAAACTACTGTTTGGTTTTTGCACATCATTGGGGCGATGGTTGTGACGTGTGTGGGTTAATCTAGGCAACGGCATGTAATATCGCCCTTCACGGATCACATATCTCTGACATTTAATAGGCTGCTTATCATGTAGCTCTAAGTTAATCATTTATCAGTACTCATCAGATCACTCTGATGGATTATTTTCAATAAAGTTAGGTCACTATTTTTTGCCTTAAATGACATCACACTTAAGTCGTCCGCTTTGCAGCACAAGGCCCATGCTCAGCATCTCACGTTGAGATGGTTTCAAAAGTCCAGCCGGTTGCCTGAGCAGACTCTTATGCTTCTGGAAGTGAGATTAAGACTCTTTCTTGGGAGTGTTGGCAGCCACTCATGCCCTGAAGAGAAACTTTTTTCAGACCTGTGTGGAAGACTTTAGTACTGCCATTTGTCACTCTCCAAAGCAATATGTCTATGATTGTCAGCTTTTCCAGACTGCTACTTAAAACTCCCAGAGAGGTTTCCTGCCATCCGACCGTTCCTACATGTGCCGACGTGCGCGGGGGAGACGTTTCATCTGCGTGACCTGATCTCACAAAAACACAGATGTAATCTTCGGTTGGTATGGTTAAAAAAGGACTGATGGACTGATTTTGCAAGCATGTTCATATTTTATGGATAAGCGCCCTCTAGTTGTAATAAAAACACGAGCTGTCTTGTGTCTCATCATGTGTTTCATGAGACTTCAGTGTACATCATGTGTTTCACGAGACTTCATAGTATACATGTATGGATTTTTATTACTGTAGGGCTGCATATTTGCTTCCAGAATAAACGTTTCAGATTGCATAAAACATGCCTGGGTACTCAGTACATTAACAAACCCATCCACATACATGCATTATATTTAAAAATATTCAGATGTATGTTCTTATGCATCATTGCATTTATAAATGAAACATATATTTTAGTTATTTTTCTTTACTTACCCAACAAAAAACTGCTAACTGTATGTACTTTATGTGGATTAGTGTTAGCTCCAGGGTTATTACACAGTAACTACACATTTACACACTAAGTACATAGCATGTAAAAGTAGTAATTCATGAAAGAATTTTCATTTTTCTGTTGAGAAGTATGTAAAGTTACTTTGATATTAATACACTATTTAAAAAAAATCTAAAAGGTCGAGGGAAGTTTCAAACTACCTTTACAGTCGTATGGCTGTAAAGGGCAGGTAGGAATGTCCTGCCAGTCCTGTAAAAAAGAAGAAACAACATCACAAATGGTTTCATATTTTGATCCGATCTGTGTCGAATGCTTTGTCTATCTACTACAGACAGGAGAGGATCAATCTACCTCGCACAGCGACCAGCCTTTCTGCACTGAGCCTGCCAAAGGGATGGGCATTGATTCCCCAAAGCTGCACTCAGATTACCTCCACCATGCCAACACACAGATGCATCAACACTGAAAACTCAAGTCAGCATTGAGAAGCTACAGGGGTGACACAAACCACACAGACAGACACCTAAACCTTAACCAGACCTGCAAGTGTATAACCAGTTCCTACAAGAGCTACTGTCCATTAGAACATGTCCGATTCATTTTCTTATATAACTTTTATTATAGCTGGGAAAATCTACAGAAAAAACACATAACTTTGGTTCAGCTTTTAAATACCAGGATAGGTTTAATGCCTTTAATGCATTATAAGAAGTGATAATAACAGAACAGCTTGACAGTTTGTAATTGACATCATTATCAAATGTAATTGAAATTCGGTCATGACAAAAAAATCGAATAAAATATAACGCATGAATTAGGTTTTCACTATTCTGATTTTACCAAAATGTTTTCCTTGCAACAATGTTCTCCTGTCACAGTCAATTCAGAGAGAAGTGAACTGAACTGAACTGAGGGAACCAAGCTGAGCTGTTTTATAATGATCTGATTTTGAGGGTTGTATATCTGAATCTTCATTAATAATTAGGTCTTGTCTAGAGTTTCACTGTGAGAGGAAATGATAAGGCAGACACACACGCACGAACGCACACACAGGCGCACAACTCTCTCTGATGAAGTGGTAAACTTTTTCTTTTATAAAAAATCTGATGTAAACTACTGTATCAATCTACTATAAAACAGAGTTTGCTTGAGTTCTAAATGGTATTTTAAATAAATGCGATCCCTCATAATAAAATCCTGAAACAGGATTAAGGCTTGTGGACAGACACACAGACAGACAGGTGCTTTGTTATATAAAATTAATACACAAAACCCTTCAACTATAGAAAAAACTACTGGTGAAAATTATCTCAATTGCTGTAAATAAGTTTTTAGCTCTAATTGTATCTCGCAATTAAACTACTATTAATTCAACATTTAAAAAGTAGAACTTTATTGGGGTCTTCTTGTATTCAACTGCTCAAATGTTTACACTGTCTAATGTACTGTTATACATTTAAAGAATTAAAAAATATCATAAAATCAATATGTTTAGCCTTATGATTTCAGATATATCACATTCGGTTTAATGTATATATTGAATGTAAATATAAATTAAACTTATATAAAACATGTATATTTTCAAATATGAAATACATTCCTTCTTCATTGCACAGATAGAACACCCAGTAAATGTTAATGATGTGATGTGCTCATTAACAGTTGTCTGAAAATGTTTTCCCTGTTAATAAAACTGTGATGCCAAGCCTCAGGACAGATCAAGAACACACGTGAAGTTGTGTTGTCAGAAAACTGAATCCAATAGTTGATGGATAAATACTTGGATGACATATTTTTGTGTTCCTTTAAATAATATTTAAAGACTTTAAATTCCAATGAACCTTTAACATGTGAGATAGCATGATCCAAGATGTGAATGTAAAAAAACAAATGTCCAAACGTGACAAATTGCACCTTTCCATTAAACATATCAATTTATTTATATAACATATTTCTCTACAGGTTATTACACATTATACTGATGACAATGGAAACCAGGAGACTTAAGACACTGGAGTTGGAGAATTTACACGTAAAATATTTTGGCAGTCCTAATCATAGTCAAAGCCAGACAGCTTGTTGGTGTGTAGTGCAGGCATAACTGGAGTCAAGCTGACCGAGAGAAGGATGGCCGGTGGCCTGTTTGGTCATTGATTGGATGGGGAATTATTTTATAATTCATACTTCTCTGTCTCTGTTAGAAAGATGTTTTCACATTTATTTTATTCATAAATAAAAGAATTTGCCTAAAGTCCCATTTTATTATGGCATGTTGGTCTTATGTTGTGAATCATCTCAAATGGATTCTTTAAAGATTAATCCTGCTGTTCCTATCAATTAAAATATATTTAACACTAAATAAATAATTGTTATAAATGTGTGAATTCATTCAGAGAAAAAGAAAGAAGGAAAATACTGTCTTTGGCTAAATCTAACACTTAGCAAGATTGATTTTTGATTTGTGAAAAAAATATGAAGACGTGTGTGCTAAATGTGATTTAATATCACTGAATAACATTCATTTTATTATCCATTCCTATAGCCTTTTCATATTTCACTGTGTTTAAATTGCGAGGTTATTTGCATTTAATTATGTGCATGGGAACATTTACCATTAAATCAGTTTTGTCTTTTTTGTTTGGGTTTAAGATGATGCAATATAACAAAGCACAACGGAAAATAAAAAATGTGTAAAGGCAACAAAACTGGTATTCGGATTTAAATGACCTATCTAACATCCAAGACCCTTGAAAATAGAATTGGCTTCCTGTCGGGCAGATTTACTCTGCTGCTTTTCTTCCTGCATCATCGCAGGCCAGCTCTCTCTAGATCAATGAGAATATTTACAGCTGTTGTTTCAGAGCTGCTCACAGCATCACGCCAATGCAGGACAGCACACCTTCAACCACAAATCATTCAACCAAATGTTAGTCAAAAACAATGTGTTAAATGACGCAGCCAGGAACCTTCCCTGTTTAACTGTATGCTTATTTAGTGTTATTAAATAAGCAGTAAACCTATACTGCTATAATGGGCCAACGTGATGGATGTTATTCTGTCGAGCAATAATCAAAGCATTTTTAAAATATGTTCGTTTTTATGACTGCAGATGATACAGCATATCATGCAAAACCCATGGGAAGAAGCAAAATATATATATACTACAGCACAAATTTAAATCACTTGAGTTGAAACCGTTTCCTTTGACAAAGAGTTTTTTATCACATCAGCTTATTAAATTACATGACAAAAAATTTAAGAATTCAACCCAGAACAAAAGTCTTATATTGTTTTGCCAGCACCAAGTAAAAGGATTTACATTTGGTAATTACAACGAGTATACAAGAATGCATGGAATGTGATATTCAGGAATAAAAAAACTTAATATAAAGCATAGTGGTTTGTAGACAGAGAATCAAGATATTCATTCCCAGAGATTTTCCCGAGTGAGTAACAGTTACAAGAGGGAGGGCTAGAAGAAATGTAAAAATGAATTCATATGACGCTGATTACACAACAATCTGACATTTATTTTAACCTCGGCATGAACCTTCTGCTTAGTCCACAGTTAAACAACACAACTTTTGTGAGGGACATCCAAACTCTCCGGTCAAGTGTCCTGTGGAGTATCCTTTAGCTGAAGTGAGTGCAACCGACAAAATGTAATCTTTAAATGATATCACATAGTATTTAAGCTCATAGAGAAGGCTCAGATATATTAAAAGAATTACTACAAATAAATAAAAATAACGGTGCTTAACGTGAACATTTTTATTTAACATGATTGCAGTCAGCCCTGGATAATATTTTTATATCATTACACCAAATCATGAGGTGCCTGATGAAATCAAGGGATTATAACATCTGCTGCCCAGCTATAAATACTGAATCTGAATTTCTTAGATTATTGTATGTGGATTTCACATGATCATGTTTGCTCTCTGTGTCATATTCAGAATTTTTTATTTTCTAGGCAACTGATTTTTCTCATCTCTAATGATTCATTTTGTTCCAAATTCTCAAAGTAACATGTGTAACATAAAAGGGATTTTGAAAAACATTCTAGTTGATTTGTACATATTAAATATATGTTTTTGTCGAAAATTGTAGCACTCAACAATAAGCTGCTATTTTTAAACATTTACTTTATACATTATCTTAAATTAACTAACAATGCATGATAATAATGCAGCATTTAATAATGTTAATTTACATTCTTTCAACACTGTATTGATGTGAACTAACATCAACAAGAATTAATCAATGCAGAATTTTTTTTTCACTGTTAGCTTATGTTAATGAAAGCATTTACTAATGATAAAAAATAGTACTGTGAAGAGTAAGCCAAGAAATAAATAAAAAACAAAAACAATGAATTGTGATATGTCATTGTAGATCTAATTGTTATTATAATTAAATGTGTTCAGGATCACAAACGTTTACACTACTATTTAATGAAATTCTCACGAATTGTATAAAATGTCGAAACAGAGACAGCAAATACACAGAGAAAATCTCTTCTCATTTTATTTAGACTTTGATTGGACAGAATGTCTGGAGATTGTGGTGTAGGGGTCAAAAGCTTGTACTTCTGTCCAAAAGTCAGAACTTACATTTACAAACCCCACAAGCGAACAAGGAAAAAGTAAAGAGTTACACATAGATCAATCCCTATGTTAACAGAATCTCACAGACAAGACCATTCCTCTAAAAAGTGCATTCACAGACATGACAAATTGCAAATCAACATACCTTTCATGATATGTTACAAAATATGCATACCAGATTTTGTTTGCACTGTTCAGAACAGTTTTCGTCGATCGGATTTACAAGCATTAAAACCAAGCTTGTGAGTGTAGCAGCTTTAGATACCAGAGCTCTCCGATTGTGTAGCATGTCTGTTACACAAATGCATGCTAGATTTCCTAAAAACGTCACAATATGTTTGCATTGGTAAGATGACGGAACTGTTATTTAAAGAGGTTTTTAGAACGAGTTTTGATTCTGCATCATAAACGAAACAATAATTAAAAGATTGTTTAAACCCCTGGCCCATTAAATATATACCCGTTTTATATTATAAATATTATAGACACAGGACAATGATATAAGACAATGGCAGAAGAAAATTTAAAGAATAGGATTTTCTTTCCCTTGAAACGTTTAGTTAATAAATCATAAAAGCTATTTCATATTTCCCTTTTTTGTGTTGCAAACAGCCATGTATGTGTACACCTACAAATTATTTTCCTTTTAGTCTTTTTTAGTCGATGTCAATCGACAATCACATACTGTATACTGTATATGCCAGGGCACCATACTACTAGGAAACATACTTATAGAAACCAATAAGTACCATGCAAACCTTGCAAGACAAAAGATTTTCAAATGAGACACAAAGATTTATTACTTTTTTGTATGAACGAAACAGTGTACTAAGTACTACAGGTCCAAAACTAAACAGCATATCAGATATTGATCTGTACATACTGCAATATAATACATAGAAATATTTATTCAGTTAGTAGTGTTTTTCTTTTTTCCATTTCCAAAGTCATTAATTGATCCCAATTTCTTTGTTCTCTTCCATGAATCTTGAAAATGGACGTCCATTCACTATTTCTAGGTTGGTTTTCTCCAGTCCAGGCATCGGAGGGCTACTGGCTGGGCGAGACCTCTCCATTCCCCCTGACATTCCCCCTACACTGGGAATGCCACCCCCTCCCAAGCTAATAGGAAGTGAAGGAATGCCCCCATTCTGAATGACGGAGATCTCATTGTTTTTCAGTGCCAGCCCATTGGTGATGGCGGCAGCATACTGATTCCAGAAGCCTGGGTCTACGTTGATTGCTCGTGCTGCGAGATCTTTCTGAAACATCTCACTGAACTTCATAGCATCTCCTCCTAGAAGGGCCATTGGGTTTTCCACTGAGAGCCGTCTTCCCCGGCGAGCTGGTGCATTGTTCCACATGTGGGTTCCCATGTGGACCTGAGACAAGAAGGATTGAAATGTTGAGTTGATGTAAAGACCACAAAGACCTGTTTGTAATATATGTGTTCTACAAACATACTTTTGAAGCAGTGAAAGACTAGTAAATTAAATCTGATATTACTGTAGTGTATACTGTTCTAATAATCTTTCATTCGATTTTCCTTTGTAGGAAAAAATAATAAGAAAATAATCATATTTTGTAGATATTTACTATACAGTTTATTTTGGTGATACCTTTAGATTTCCCTTCGTAGTAAAAGCTCTGCCACAGATGGAACAGCCAAAGGGTTTTTCTCCCGTGTGGGTGCGCTCATGGATCTGAAGAGCACTTGCTGAAGAAAAATTCTTCCCACAAGAGTGGCAGTTGTGTTGTTTGGGGGTCCGTCGAGGTGGGGGTGGTGCCAGCATTGGAGTGAGGTTGGGGCTTATTGCTGTCTGAGGAGTTGCAGCGGGTGCCTGGGGCCCTACTGATAGGTGGGGGCTCTCATTGAAGGAAAGTAGTGGCTTACCATGTCCATTCATTTCTAATTTGACTATGCTTGGTTCTGAGCTTATCATCCTGGGAGCATTTAAACCTAGAAAAGCAGGTAGAAAGAGGCATATTTAAAGGAATATTTAAAGGCATAACGAAAACTTAAAATTTACATCATAAAAGACGAAATTCATAATACATAATATTTCACTACCTCTGTCTTTTCCCAGAAACAGCAGACTGAAATGGTTCTCGTCTTTGACAAAAGGCCTTGGCTGTGTGGCAGTAAGATCTAATGCAGCCAAGTTCTCTGATCCAGGAGAAGGTGTGTTTGATTTTTCCGACTTTACAGTCGCATTCACTGCCGTGGGATTCTGAGCTTCATCTTTGTTACAGCTGTTTGTCTGACTCGGGGACTTAGAGAAGCGATTCTCAATCTGGCTTAGGGCAGGAGACAGAGCCTGCATTGAGCTTGATGATTCAGACTGTGCTGGACTCCCAACACTGTGATTCTCCAAGTCTCCCACAGTAAATGATGAGTCATTCTTAAACACATCTCCATGTTCACTATCAGTTCCCCTCCCATTTTCCGGTTGCTTTAGACTGATGGAATAGGTCAAGTTAACTGTTGGGTCAGTGAGCTTCATTTCATTGTCTGATGTTACAAGGCTCGAGATAAGAGAGGTTGGGGGTGAGCTGCTTGGAGACAGCTCTGTGTATGATGGTAGTGGTTTGATTGGGTCCATATCACCTTCTTTAAGACTTTCCTCATCTTCCATTGCTTGTTCCATTTCATCGATAAGCTCATCTTCATAGTTACTTAGGTCATCTAGGCTTTTCTCATCAAAGGAGAGGTCTGTATCCATTTCCTGAAATCCCTCAGGCAGAGGTGTATTAGGGATCTGCCCACCCATATGCATGCGGATGTGTTGCTGAAGTACTACAGCATTAGTAAACTTCTTGTGACATATAGGACAAGAGTGCTGCACCCGCAGGGGGGGCTTAGATCTGTGCACCCCAAAGTGTGTTTTCAAATTACCCTTGGTTGTAAATGCACGACCACAAATCTTGCATTTAAAAGGTCTTTCCCCTGTGTGAATGCGATAGTGCATCTTCAAAGCACTTTGACAACTAAGTACACGATGGCAAATAACACACTGGTTTGGGTCTGTCATTTTCTTATCAATGTTTTCCACCAGCTGCTGTAGCTTTGAGGTCTCCGATGTTTGCATAGAGTCCAAGAGGCCACCGAAAGGAAACCTAGCCTTAAACTGATCCGAGACCATATGCAGGGATGGACGGGTTACAGAAGTGAGAGTGTTTACAGAGTCTGTAATCTGTGTTCTAGTGGTAGTTGTGGCTGTGGATGAAGGAATCACTTGGGTTACAGAAGTGGTGGGCATGCTGGTAGGCGGCAAATGAATGGCTTCAGGTTTGAGAACTAGGGGACTGTCACTCACCACACTAGATTGTGGTGAACTAGAAATGTGTGGGATGCTTGCCTCAGCATTAAGGCGATTCGGAGATGTACACTCGCTTAATGGAGATGATGGCCTCTGAGGTGATCTGCTTAAAGGGGTGAGACTTGTTGAATCCCCATAGCTTCCTACAATGCTGGGTATAGCTGAGGGAAGTTGCAATGACACCGAAGTGGGCATTGTTGTCAACACAGGTTTGCTATCCAGCCATGTGGTAACAGGCTTTTCTGGTGGCAAAGACATGCCGTAAGGAATACCTGAGCTGGTTGGTACATTGTCCAAATACTCAGGCACTGGATATGGATTCATCTGGATGTGAGGATACTTTTCTTTGTGTCTCTGAAAATGAACCTTAAGGTTTCCTTTCGTGGAGAAACGATTTCCACAAATGTTGCATTTGAAAGGCCTTTCACCAGTGTGTGAACGCAAATGGATTTGAAGAGCACTGTCACTTCCGAAGACTTTTGCACAAAATCTGCACTTGTGTTTGAAGAAGGCATCTTCCGCACTGGGTTTGGTCTCAAACACAGAGACATTTGGGGGCTTTCCTTTGCGGTGTTTCATTAGCGTGGAAAGAGGATCAAGAGCATTTGCTGTAGCTGCAATACTGGCCAAAGGGTTGGGGAAGATAACACTGTTGGGTGAGCTGTGAGGTAAGAGTGGCAGGCTGGAGGGAGATGACAGCAATCTTCCATGATTCAACAGTAGAGGACTTGGTGTGGTTCTTGGCAGTGAATTACCAGAATTGACTGCACCCTCAGTTCCTGTGCTGCTACTGATGCAGCCACTGCTGCTACTGCTGATACTCGTAGATGCTAAACATTGTGGCATTTGGGAGGAAACTACATTGCAGCTGGTTGTTGGATATGAGGAATTTATCGTGATATTGCTGCTTATCCCAGAACTGTTAAGGGGACATGTCTGAGGGATACTAGAGCAATCACCTTCCAAAGTTGAAGCTAGTGGCGCTGAAACGTGTCCATTTTTGCTCGAGTTTATCTTTATAGGAAGCTGATGCACCGGAGGTGTTATGAGGCTATGTAGCTGGCCAGACATTGTAGATATGCTTGAGGATGAAGTCACTTGTAAACCGGTAGTTGTGTTGTGAGGGTTGAGTGTTGACTGTGTGGGGCCCTGTCTGTTTATAAGTGCCACCTGACTCCGAATTTGCTCTATCAATTGAAGTTGGTGAATTTGCTGTTGTTGCAAGGCCATGAGCTGGTCCAGGATCACAGGTATGGCCATAGTCGAAACTCCAGCAGTTAGTGCTCCTCGTGTGCTCTGAGAGAACTGTGCCACAGCCACGCGGGTCCCATGCAGCGTTTCCAGTGTAACGTTGGTGCTGGGTATTGTGTATCCTGCTCCAGAAGACTGGCCGCGGTCCTCAAGTTGAGGTAGGCAAACGTCTGGCTCTGCTAAATCTTGTTCTTCAGAGTCTATGGGTTTCTCAGGGGACAGTTCCTCTTCCATTGGGTCATCCTCTTTGTCCGTAACGTGTTCTAGCATCATATCTGCTCCATCATCACCTTCAGCAGGAATGTGGTTTCCCTCACCTGCATCTTCACTGTCTGCAGGCTCACTGGTGCAGCTGGGCACTGGTGATGGTTCAGCAAGGTACTCCTGTGCTGGATTTGAAGTCACTTCATTGTCACTGATAATTAGCACCAACGGGTTCTTGGTACAACTATTTAAATGTTCACAAAAATCAGACCACTTAAAAAACTCCGCACAACATTTTTCACAAACGTGGGTTTCTTCACTTCCACTGCGGCTTTCGTTTCCACTGTCTGAATCGTCCACTCCTTCACCTGAGACTGTTAGGAAGAGGAAATTGAAATGAAATATATGTAAAAAATTTTGTTTGCTATAAAAGTTATTAATTCAAAAATGTACATACACTGTATATATCCCTCCCTTAACATATTAGGTCCAACACTGTTAAACCTGTTATCTTGTTACAGTACCTTCTGCAATAAACACAATAGTGATATTTTAAATATGCTTGGGAAATTGTTAATTGTACATTACTGTAAGAATATGCTTTGCATGTTTGTATACATATAGCTATTTATTTGTGCATCAAAACACCAAGACTGTAGAGCAGTTGTGGATGTTTCCTTTTCAATTAAATTCCTAACAATCAATTGATGTAGGAGACAAAGTATTAATAATTAATATAAAATTAATAAATGAGATAATGTATTTTCCAAACATCCTTTAATTCGCTAAATATTAGTAGTGGTAAGAGTGTAATACATTTTAAAATATTCATGCCTTTTCATTTTTTACAGAGAATCAATCATTTAGTTCAGGAAATTCCTCAACAGCAGAACATGTTTTGTTAACTGTGCTTAATTATTAATTACTTATATATACATATATAAATAGGACAAACTGGCATAAGAAACATTAGTAATTTTATTCAAATAATTTCCTTTTCTATATAATGAATGTAAAGGTAATCTAATGCAGATTCTAATCGTGTATGTAAAGTATTAAATGTATCATGTAATTTATGTAATAAAGTAAAATAATATATATATATATTAAAAGTGATAACTTAAGAGACTAAATTAACTGTTTCTATTTTATCCAATAATCCACAAAGTACAGCATGGGCAGACTTTCATTTGAGTTCAATGAAGGATATATTTTAAACATCGTGGTAAGCCAGTGCCCAATGAAAAGACTACGGCCAGAAGAGACCAGAGCTGTTTACCTTAAACATACTGAGCATAACAAAAACTGAACACACAAAGAATGAGAAACAGACACCTGCTTTATGGTTTCACAATAAGCACTCTATCTCTTTCAGAACCACTAAATCTGTATCACGGCAGCACAAGTCTTGCATAAGGCCACAACATTACCAGTGATGGCATTCATTCCACCAGACGCTCACACACGATGCTGACTGGCCACTCTTAGTTGATCAGATATATTCTTGAGGGGTGTATGTTAAAAACACTTTGTATGTTGTGTATTAAGAAATGTAATTAAGTATGTATTAAGAAAAGCTATGTCAAAATAATTCTTATGGAATTTAGCTGGAAGTGCTGTATACTGAAAGGTTCAGATTGAAGTTAAAATATAACTGACATAAAGTGTGTATTGTGTAAAGATCAAAATCTAGAAAGGTAAATCCTGTGTGCAACGCAGTGTTCAAAGCATAAAACACTATAAGCAGGAATATGAGATTCTTTTCTTTTATCCGTATAAATACGATTTAACTTAACTAAATAAAAGTATTTAAAATAAGTATAAGCACAGGTATAAATTACAGGCAGCAACACATTCACTGTTCATGTTCAGAAATCAAGAGCAAGCTCAGAAATATGATTTTTAAATGGTACGCATTAGAGACAGAAACACTTTTGATGAAAGATTTCAAGAATTATTTCGAATTGTACAATAAAGGGTATAAAGAAAGTTTAACTATCAACTGCTTAACTGTGTAAGATGAAAACGACAAGAGAGAGAGAGAGAGAGAGAGAGAGAGAGAGAGAGAGAGAGAGAGAGAGAGAGAGAGAGAGAAAGAGAGAGAGAGAGAGAGAGAGAGAGAGAGAGAGAGAGAGAGTGTGTTCAAAGGATGAAGACCATCAGTTTAAAATACATTCATGCTAAAAATGCATATTTGTTCATTTTCCAAAGTCAATGAAACACGTGCATATAAAATGCCAAATCTATCAGACATGTATCAGACAGCCCTGGTCAGACTATACAGTCAAAGGTTAAGAGCAGAATCCAAACACTTAAAAGCAGAACCTCCTCAGGGGAAAGGGGAACAGATGCCTGGAGGGACTGAACTATAAAGTGCAGCAAGGATTGCATAAAGAAAGTCTTTGACTATCAGCAAATCTCCTTAAATGAATAGATGTATTTTCTTAAACACCTGATATAAAGTTTTACAATGGATTGACACTCATGACTCAGTTATCATTACATTACTGTAATAAGGAAATAATATAAAATTGTGCTGTTATTAACAATAGAGTTTTTAAATCACAGTGTTTCTGAATATCAACATTAATAGTGCAATACATTAATAATGCTGACCAATGAAAACTAAACATATATTATTATTAATATGTATCTTTTATATAAAGCAAAATCTATCATAATAATCTATTATAATCAGTAAAACAGAATTATGAATGATTTAATAATCGTGCAAATGTTTAAGTCTATTGATATTGTAGTTCATTTGACTTTTATTCTGATCGGAATGTCAAGAATGCAGCAAGGACGATTACTGATTTTTAAGCAAAAACCTTTACATGATTTTTTATAAAAACATAAACTTTACTCTTAATTTTATATCCAGTAATACAATCTCGTGATCGAATGTTAATACAAAAAAAAATCTGTTTAGATATGTGTCCATGTTAAATAACAGCTATAAGTATTTAATTCACGAGCAAGATCGATATTATCCCTCCTCATAATTAATGTACAAGTCCGAAAATATTATTTTCTGTAATAATAATAATAATAAAAATAATAATAATAATAATAAAAATAATAATAATAAAAATAATAATGAACATGCGCAAATATAATTTTAATCTCAAATAAAGATGAAGAAGCTTCCGTGCGCATGAATCACTTCCATCAGTTTTATTCATATAAAAAAATCCGAATAATAAATTAAAAAACGATAAATCGATGAAATTAAATCCGTTTATATAAAATCCTGTTTTTCCTTCAAACGCAGACACAAGTAAAGCTAACAATAATAAATAAAATCACAGAACATCAGATTATGAAAACTAATATTAATAAAGGCAATAAATATTTGAATAAATTATAATCAGAATGAATTAAAAGTGTATTCGTTGCATTCATTTATGATGATATTCACAGATCGGAATATGTCTATATATTTACCATTAATATATGTCTATATATTTAACAATAATATATGTCTATATATTTACCATTAATATATGTCTATATATTTACCATTAATATATGTCTTTATATTTAACATTAATATATGTCTATATATTTAACATTAATATATGTCTATATATTTAACATTAATATATGTCTATATATTTAACATTAATATATGTCTATATATTTAACATTAATATATGTCTTTATATTTACCATTAATATATGTCTATATATTTACCATTAATATATGTCTATATATTTAACATTAATATATGTCTTTATATTTACCATTAATATATGTCTTTATATTTAACATTAATATATGTCTATATATTTAACATTAATATATGTCTATATATTTAACATTAATATATGTCTATATATTTACCA
This sequence comes from Triplophysa yarkandensis, assembly GCA_033220385.1. Lineage (NCBI taxonomy): Eukaryota > Metazoa > Chordata > Actinopteri > Cypriniformes > Nemacheilidae > Triplophysa > Triplophysa yarkandensis. Next base: position 2,752,484 of record CM065668.1, read on the forward strand.
TTAATATATGTCTTTATATTTACCATTAATATATGTCTATATATTTACCATTAATATATGTCTATATATTTAACATTAATATATGTCTTTATATTTAACATTAATATATGTCTTTATATTTAACATTAATATATGTCTTTATATTTAACATTAATATATGTCTATATATTTAACATTAATATATGTCTATATATTTAACATTAATATATGTCTATATATTTAACATTAATATATATTGAGTGATATTATAATGAAAATATCTTTAAATAAAACACACATATCACTTAATTTAATATCACATCTGATCGTTTTAAGTTTTGATGAAGTGTTAAAAACTAAATCCACGTGACCCGAGCAATAACAGAAGTATTGTAAATAAGAATAAGAGAGAGCGAGTCCTCACGTGCGTGAAGAATAAAGATCAGAACACGAACCGTGATCGGTCAGCACCTCCGGTACCGAGTCCTCGTCCGATCTCAGCTGCTGGGGCTTCGCTTGCTTCCGGCGGGACATTCTGCGACGGTTCTTCCTCCACAGACATCGGCGCTGAAAAAATCCACGCAAAAATGTCCGCTCGCAAAATCAGTAAAATGATGCGCCGTTGTGTGTCATTATAACAGTGAATGATGCGCTGGGTTGGCCGAGCTCCAGTGGACACACTTATATGGAAATGAGGGACGGACTCCGCAATTAACCGCTTCACCCTCAACTCTCAGCATCACCCGAAACTGGTCCAGAAGAGGAGGAGGAGGAGGAGGAGGAGGAGAGCGACTCTCATCACTTTATTCCGTCTTTTCTTTAAGAATGTGCCGTTTCTTTATTGTAATCCTCGAGGTGTCGGGATGACGCCCATCGGACGCAAAACTTCCCGGCTGAAGGGCTTTCCCAAAACTTCGTGCAGAATGAAAGTCCGCGAGGGCGGCCCGGGAGAACAGCGGTGCTCCGTGTTCCTCTCTCCGGTCCCGAACAGCGTCAGGGTCCCATCATCGCAACAAGAGTTTTCCTGCTGTTATGTGTGTGTGTGTGTGTGTGTGTGTGTGTGTGTGTGTGTGTGTGTGTGTGTGTGTCAGAGCTCACAGCAGATGTGTGTCCGTGTCGTGTGTGTGTGTGTGTGTGTGTGTTGTCTCACTCTGTGTGTGTGTGTCAGAGCCCACAGCAGATGTGTGTGTGTGTGTGTGTGTGTGTGTGTGTGTGTGTGTGTGTGTGTGTGTGTGTCTCACTCTGTGTGTGTCTCACTCTGTGTATGTGTGTGTGTGTGTGTGTGTGTGTGTGTGTCAGAGCTCACAGCAGATGTGTGTGTGTGTGTGTGTGTCAGAGCTCACAGCAGATGTGTGTCCGTGTCGTGTGTGTGTGTGTGTGTGTGTGTGTGTGTCTCACTCTGTGTGTGTGTGTCAGAGCCCACAGCAGATGTGTGTGTGTGTCGTGTGTGTGTCTCACTCTGTGTATGTGTGTGTGTGTGTGTGTGTGTGTGTGTGTGTGTGTGTGTGTGTGTGTGTGTGTGTGTGTGTGTGTGTGTGTGTGTGTCAGAGCTCACAGCAGATGTGTGTGTGTGTGTGTGTGTGTGTCAGAGCTCACAGCAG
>CM065668.1:2759063-2790343 GCA_033220385.1 Triplophysa yarkandensis
TAAATATGTGTGTATGGGTCCTTGTAAACCCTAGTGACAAATTTAATTTAATTTAATTTAATTTGTGTACAAATGCTATACATTTTCAGTGATAGTTGGGTTTGGGGGTTTTAATGCAGTATAAAAATCAACGTCTGTGGAAAATGTCTATAAAAGATGAAATCCCGACCCATCATTCTGACAGCATTAAAAAGGGCCGCTTGAGGTTCAAAACTTGGTTTTATTGTTAAGGTTGAATGAACAAGGATGTGTGTGTGTAAATACAGAGAGCATCTTGTGTTGTTTGTGTTACACAAGTTTTTAATTACCAGCATCTCTCCAGAAACATGGCTCAACTCAACATCCGCTCTGCTTTCTTCCAGTTCTCCTCCTGACCACAAATCAGGTTATTGATTTGACAAGTGTGAGATGTTTATTACAGCTGTCATAGCATCTGTTCTGTTGTATCAGGATAAAGCAGTAGATGAAATTTCCATGACGTGTGTCAGTGTTACAAGTTACATGTTGACCGTTGTGACTCCTTTAGAGCACAGAGAAACACTTGATATTTTACAGAACAACAATTAAAATGATTTTATACATAAAGAGTTCATTTCTTTTATGATTTGAATCATAAATATTGTCAAATATAATCATTCGATATTGTGTTGTTATTACACTAATGATAATATGATAAATGTAAATAATTCTGGACATTCGTTTCTGTGCAGATATTTAAGGTCATTTGACATATGTACATGTTATCATTTGAACTGTAAGATGAGATAACATAATTTTTTAGTATGTTTTAGTATTTGTTTCCCAAATAAGCCTATTATAATAAATAATGTTTAAAAAAAGTGTGGTCACTATTAATTGATAATTAGATAAATGTTTTTATAATTCAAAATTGGCTGTTTAATAAAGTCATCAACATGGCCTACTCTGCTAAGAGCATTATAATTTTTTTTCTTTCATAAATTTGTGAGTGGGTGAAATTGAAGTCAATGTTATTTGATTAAAATCTTTAATCTATAAAAAAACCAGAGCAAAGATTCAGAGACTGATTCAGGTACTGTCCTTACATAGAACTGCCCTTATTTCTAAAACCGATGATTTAAAAATATGTTTTTAGCCCCATTAACAAAAATATGTTGAAAAAAATTGTTTTATTTTATTAAAATAACTATTATAAAGCCAGGTTCTTGCAGTTTATTCCACACATTTGGGCAGAGTACTGCAAAGGATCGGTCTCTCCTGGATTGTTTTTAGCGGGATTGAGGAACAGACAGGAAATGGCTATTTTTGGATATGGGTGATATAGATGGAATATGAACAGCAAAAAAAGAATTTTAAGGATAAAGACAGTTGATACACATATTAAAATAAAAAAAGTCCAGTGGCAGCCTATAGAATGCATAAAACTGGTATTATATGGGCAGATGGACAATTGAACTTTGTGAAGGTGTGAAACAAGTCAAAAGCAACCTGAAATAGATTAAGTGTCAGTTATTACGTTTTTGGAAACAGGTTTCCAATCTCTTCTATGCCCTTTTATTTGGATGCCCACTCATGTGTATATTGGCTCTCGCAAGAGAACCAGCTCGATGTAGAAACAGGGAAACGAGGATGGACGAGGTCAACACATGCATGTCTGGTTTAACATTTATCAGGATATGCGCTGTTGTATATGTGCCATCCACACAGTCTCAAAAATGGAGTGGCAAGTGGATTGTGCATGCAGATGACCACAGACTCTCCTTCTGAAAAAATTACATCATGCGGGTGGAGCAGGCGCGGACAGAAGGACTATTCTTTGGGGTTAAGATACTGACTGGCCTCTAAGAGATTGCAGCTGTTTTGGGGTTTGCCAACTTCTGCAAGTTATTAATCTGGAACTTCCCATCTGCCATAGCCTTTGTCCAACATTGCTGCTGCACTTGATAGACCAGAGCAGCAGCCAACAGTCATCAAGTCACCTCTCGACAGGAATGGGTGTCCACCAGAAACCTTCCTCCCAGGCTTTTTTCTTGCAAGTAGTACCCCAGGTTCATAATACCACACCGTATATCCAAGTTCACAAGCCCTGTGATGATCAGGCTCAAGCGTCCTCGTACGCGTGTGGTCAAACTTGAATTCTGTCTGGTTATCCATGTGCTTTCCCTAAGCTCTTTTTGCCCACCAGAATCGGTCCAGACACTCTTCTTCTGCCAGGGTTTCTCTCCTTCGCCCCTCCATCTCTCTGTGCAACAATCTTGCGTTTGGCATTCTGCTGGCTATCGGTTCATCTTACTTCATCTTGCTGCGAGAGGGTGCTGTTCCGCCTGTGAATTATGTTTTTGTGTGTTGAATTTTATCTGAATCAATAAACTGACTTTTTGTATTTGCCAATGATTCCTAAATGGATCGCAGAATGAATTCGAATGAAATTTTGAAATGCTGAGAGAGTGTCCCTTAAAAAAATAACACGGAAATTATTTTTCAGGTACAAATGAAAACTATGAAGCATATTTTAAGCAAGTTTTACACAGGAATACACAGAAATTCATTGTGTATTCTTTATTATCAGTCAGCAGACAGGAGTCCAAATGAAATGTATTTGTCATGCGAATACAGCCCGCTGAGCTTGGGAAAAGAGAAACCGAAAGAAGGAATGGTGAGAGCAAAAACAGAAAATACCATGTTGTTGTGGATGACAGACACTTGGAGAGATAGGGTTGTTAGTGTATGTAGGCAGCAGGTCGAGTCGACTGGAAAATTTTGATCATTTTAATTTAGTAAATCCAGCATGGTCTCTATCCCTGTCCAGTGCTTTTATCAAGTGATGTGGACCTGTATTGATTTTTTATTCTCTCTCTGAATAGAAGACAGGGAGCCTGTGAATGAGAAACTTTCCTCAGATTGCTGCTATTCTCCTCTTTATTGCATCCTGTCATTTGTAGTTTCAGCTGATGTCCAGTATAGCACCGCATTCAGGCCAATAAAGCTGCTGCCTAACCATAAACAAGAAAGAGAAAAGACAGAGATTGGGAGGGGGGGTGAAAGATATCTCTCTTTTTTACTTCATCTTTTATACTTCATTATCCAATTTTTATATAAAACATAAGCTAAACTTTCTTTTGTTTAACTTGGGTTTAAAACAATTTGTATCGTTGTAATAGGGTTTATCTTCCAAATAACAGCCAATAGGACCCATAACATACCAGTTGGCACCGTTATACAATTCAAAACAATTCCTGTTATAACCTTTAAAATCCATAAAATTGTAAAAAAAACTACAAGAACCTAATTTTACAGATGATGTACATTTGCTCTCTTTGAGTGCCATATATTGTGATTTACAGATGATTTTGATTATTGTGCTGTTCTTATTCTTTGAAGGAGATGATAAAAGATGTTTGATTTTTGATGTATATGTTTGGCATATATTTGGCTTTATCATTTAAGGGGTAAATGATAGAGAAGTAGAATGGGCAGGATGGGAAAAAGAATCGCAGGTCAGGACTCAAACTCGTTTCATCACGTCTGGACCCAGGTTCTGATAGGAGAGAGTAATTGAAGTGATCAGTTCCCCCCCTCACACATTTTTGATGTAAGCATATTTTATCTTTGTAAAAAACTTCCTTTTACTGGTGTCCGGTGGTCAGGGCTGAGAGTATTGCGGATTATAATGTCGGCGGTGTGATATAAAATCTGTGTGATCACAGAAGAAAACAAAATGTACATCTTGAAAGACAAAATCCAGACTTTGCACGAATTGTTTGCTAGAAGTAATTTAATTCATGGTTGCATATGTGATATTTTTTTATTTGGATTTATTTGCAGAAATTAGAGAGGCAGGATAAGAAAGATGCTCACATAGACCTCAAATACTGCAGTTTATATACACCTTAAAGCAAGACAAGTATGGTATTTGTATATGTATTTGTTTGATTGTGATGACCTTGATTTTTGTTTCAGAGTTCCCATGTGTCTTATATCTTTCATCTTCCTGTTGGATGACTTTATGCCACTCCTGATGTTCGATTGGTTCGATCCATGATGCATCTAAAAAGTCTAATTAATTTAAAATGTAAATATAAAAAAGAATATCTGTATATTGAATATATATATATTGTGTACATACTATAATCTAATGAAGCGCAGTTCAAGCATTTGACTGAAACAATAGCAGCACAGAGGGAGGGAGCGAGACAAAGATGTGCACTAAAGGAGAGAGGGGTTACCGTCAGTCTGATAAAAGATGTCTCCAAAACACTAATTAAAACTGACTACCCCCACAAACGCAGCACAACATGTTATCTGCAGCTAATTTATTTAGGGCCACTATCACAGTGAGAGCGTTTACCTTTAATCGCTTGGGCTTTAGTGCTCAAAACACTTTCTCTTATTTCATTTTCCACACTTTTCCCTTCTCTTCGCTCATTCTCTTCAAAAGAGGATGCTAATCGAACCAAATCAGTTAATGCTTTTCTTCCCAAAGAGCTTATCATGTCTATGAAATGTTGAAAAAAATCCATTACTGACCGTTTGTACATGACATAAAGCATCATCTCACAATGACAAATTTCTGTAGACCATTACATGTCAAAAGGTGAAAACGTCCTGCTTCGGCAGCTCATACTTAAAAACATTCACATTTAACATTCTTTGTCATTTTAATTTTACTATGTACATTTATTTGTATATTATGAAATAAATGCACATTGTTCAAGTAAATGTAAAATTTTCTTTGAGATTCTGTACTAATTATAATAAATAAATAGTTTTTCTGTGGCTCAGTGGTTAGAGCAGGATGCTAATAATGCCCGAGATGTGATTTTGATCACAGGAATTGCATATTGTCATAAATAAATGTAAAAGTATAATGCCCTGTAAGTTGCTGTAAGTATTAATGGTGTTTAAACATATTATCACAATACATTTTAAATAGTCAAAGTTATGTTAATACTGGAGACCATATAATATTGCTAATGAATGAATGAATGAATGAATGAATGAATGAAAAGTGACAGTATCTGAATCTATCTATAGAAAGTTGTTGTAATGTACCTCTCTGTGCTTAAACCTGAAACATTTACAATACTTTTACAAAATTTAGAAAAATATTCAAAACGCCTTACTAAATAAAACAAGGCCTTTTAAAATGTGAAATATTTGAATTAATTCTGAAATAATTCATTTCATAAATAAGCAATTAAATATAATATACACATATTATTATTTTTGGTTATTTATACTGTACTCTTTCGAAAATAAAATGTGTAGTTTAAACGCTGTTTGTGTCAAAAAATTTGAAAGTACATACTGTAAGATATACTGTTAACTAAAGGAAACAGCTGCAATTGATGTTTAAAGACGTATTTTTAGATGAAACAGTTTCATAATATGTATGTGAAAATATGAGCATCTGTTATTTACAGCTGACATTCCTCTACGAAACTTTAACTTAAATAGTTCAAAAGATTTAGACGATGTATCTGGAAACAGTCATTGTAAGAGTTTACTCTATTGCCCACAACAGTGCTGCCAGTACTGTATATTACTGTTAAACCCCAGTACAGTCTAACAGTGAAGTCATTATATTTCAATTGGACACTACTGAGTGGATGAAACACCTGTAAATCAAGATGTCCCAGGAGAATGTTCCACGTTACAACATCGAGAAAGACATTTACAGCATGAGCATTCTGACTGGACTGCGGCTCTTACGGCCTATACACAACAAACTGTGACTTACGGGAACTTACACAACTCACATGAAATGATTCGCTTCCAACGTGCATTAATGAGCGTTGGACATCTGTCCCCACTTCTGTTCCTTTCTTGGACCGCTTTTAGTAGATACTCACCACTGCAGACCAGGATGACCTTACAGGAGCTGTAGAAGATGTCACGACCCAGTTCTCTAGCCATCAAAATTTGGTGCTTGTCAAACTCGCTCAAATTCTTACACTATTCTTGCCCATTCAATGCACCATCAATTTTAAGCACGAAATGTTCACTTGCTCTCTAAGATGACAAGTGCTGGGATGAAGAGAAAATCAGGGTCATTCACTTCACCTGTCTGAGGTCATAATTTTATATCTGAATGGTGTATGTCTGAGAGGAAACAATCGTGTCACAATGTCATGCATTAAATGAGCCCTCATCTTTCATAACCTCATCTGCTGTCAATCATCTCTCACACACTGAGTGATTCCTTCTCTTTCCTCATTACCTTAAGGACTACACAAAAACATTATGTTATTGCATATTTACTCTAATTTGCCATAAGTACTCGCTCAACCACATTGACTTGTATATGAACTTATCTGACATCCCATTCCTAATCCCTAGGGTTCAATATGATGTCGGTCAACCCTTTGCTGCTATAACAGCTTCAACTCTCAATGGAAAGCTGTCCACAAGGTTTAGGAGTGTGTTTGCAGGAATGTTTGACCATTCTTCTAGAAGAACATTTGTGTAGTCACGCACTGATGTTGGATGAGAAGGCCCGGCTCTCAGTCTCAGTTCTAATTCATCTCAAAGGTGTTCTATCGGGTTGAGATCAGGACTCTGTCATCCATGTCTTTATGGACATCCTTTGTGCAGTGGTGAACAGTCATGTTAAAAGAGGAAAGATGGTTTCATGATGAGTTTGGGGAAATACACTTTACTGAGTTTGAAGAGGTGAGTGGGCTCCCGGATGTGCTCTGAAGTGTGCTCAGGGTCTGTAACATTTCAGGGCTGGTTTAAAAGGTCAAAATCTTGGAGTAATGGATGTAAGAGGGTGTGCTCTGGAATGGACTCTTGGGAAAGTCTGGAGCAGAATATTTGGGGAAATTCTGGAACAGAATGTCTGCCAAACTCTGGAGTAGACTGAACAACAGGAATATTTGAAGGTGGACCTGTGCCTAGATAAAGAGTAGTCAAGTCTGTTCCTAGAAGGCCAGGCTCTCGCACTAAATCCAACACACCTGAACAAGCTCCCCATAGTATTTAGGATTATTTAAAATAACGAACCGGCTTGTCTTATTTTGAGCTAAACAATGTAGATCACTGACCCTCTTGGCATTGAGTTACCTATCCTTGGCCAGGACCAAAACTTGTCCCTTTTAAATTAAGACTGTATACAAATAAATTGTCCACAGATATGCAAGTCTGTTTCATTACATGTGTATTATTTGTTGTACTTATAGCTATTCTAAGCATTCTGATTGCTTTAGGCCGTTTAAAGTTCTGGCTTCTCATGCTTCACGGAGCCAGTTGTTAAAAGCCAAGTTGTACCCATAATGTAGTCTGCGCTCAATAACCTCCCTCTGCACTGCGACTTGTTTCAGAAAGTTTTCATTATATTTGAAAACTAACACATTCATAAGGTTACGAGTGATTTCTTGACCATTCTTCTTCATATTCTGTAAAAAAAGTACAGTACAAGTATTTACATTTGAGGAGAACCACTCATGAGGATACAGGTCAGTAGTGCTGCTCAAGGTCAACCCATTGGAGTTCAGCTTTTTCTGCAAACAGTCATACATCTGTATCTGTTCTCTGTAAATGTGAGTAAACCAATATTGAGTTCACTACAGGTAAAGACTTCTATTGCTGTGCTACTTTGTACCACATTGTTTTATGTCAAGATATTTTATTTATTTGCAAGTACGTGAATTCTCCAGGTTCCCAAAACCCTGTGAAAGAACTGAATGATGCTTGCTAATTGTGGTAAAAAAATCTGTGAGATCATGAACTCTTCAAGTCCTAATTTACAGTGCTTTTAAGCACAGCATACAGAATGTTAGCTGGAATTATGGTCAGAAAACATGAAATCTGTGAACTATGCTGTCACATGGGTGACCGTGTTTTTGAAAACTTTCAGACTTTCACTTTTAAACACCAGTTAGGCGTTTTATCTTGTCTTTTGTAAAACCTTTTCTTCTGACATCAGAGGCCTTTCTGCCAGGAATTAAAATGTAGCCCACTGTTTTTACCCTAGTGTGCCCCTGGCCTATAGTTTCAACTACCCCTTAAATAATAAAAAAATTATTTTGGGCATATAAAAGAGGAAATATTTTAATTCTAATAATAACAATTGTCACGTTTTTCTGTCAAATATAAACTTCCTTCTTTTGTTTTACATGCTAGGCAGCATAAATCATTGCTTATTATTACAGAGAGGCTGTCACTTGCATAAATAAAGGCTAGTTTTGACATGTCAATAGCATCCTTACACCAACTCCCAACAAACACTGTCAAACATTTGATTATTTCCCGTCCGCTTCAGATTTTTGAATAGAACTATGCCTTTTTATCACAGCAGGGATAACAATTAAAATACAAAAATAATTGTGGTTAATGGCTGAATTATTTTCTCTACAGAGGAATTGTACTAGAAGCTGTATTTTTCTTCAGTAAAAAGTGACTTGTACATATTTATAACAAATGTGTTTACAAAAGCAGACAATGACAGTATGTTCCACCAAATAACAACTCTCTGTTAATTATCGCCTCGAAAAGGCAATTTTTAAAAGTGTCTGAAGCGCAGTATTAATTCAAGACCAATAGCCTGGACCACAAAATATTTCCATGTTTTTCCTTCCATAACATGGATACTTTATTGAACAATAATGTTACAATTGTGTTTTTATGCACTCATGGTAAGAGAGTAAGGCTGTAACTCGAAGATGATAATATATTCACAAGTTCGATTCATATGTTGCTTTTATCAGTGCAACTTTTTAAAACAGCCTTTCTTTTCCCTATTATTTTTGCCTTGTAAAGATTGTGTTTTGTGCACTCTCTCTCTCTCTCTGCATCCTGATAAAACATTCCTTATTTATTCAATTTCATTGATGTCTTAGTTCAAATGGTAACTCTTTACTTGAAGTGGGAGCACATAAGATAGAGATGACACCTTAATAATCATGAAGATTTAATGCATGTTTTTGACCACTGTCATTTGCTCAGTTAAATTATTTTTAATGCAAAGATGACACCGCTTGAGATCGCATGAAACCTCCTTATACCATGACAAGCAAAGTGTTACTGTTAAAATATACAAATGATAAAGCACAATGTATGAATGATGTTAATGAGGCTGAAATATTTACCTCATCTCTTCATAGCGCTGCAAGATCATTGCAATACGATCACATAAAGTTAAATTTGAGAAAATTTCCAATTCTTTGTTTAGGTGTTTTAAATAATAAAGTTTTACAACTTTGCTGAGACCAGACCCGAGACCCAGGTGTGCTTCTTTTGTGAAAAGGAACAAACTTTATAGTGCCCTTGCACAAGGATAAATTTACTTCTGTTTGTATCCCAGAACCGACACAGCCTGTCGTTTTTTGGGGTTGAATGCTATGGTGGAGATGTGGCCGAGGCTCCGCTCGTACAGAGGCCCTCTGGCCCTCCATCGCTAAGCTTGTAGGTGTTTGGGAATTCCCGTGGACAGTGATTCTCTGCTGGGTTCACTTTTCCACTTACATTGTTTATGCATGTACCCACACCTAACCATTTGACTTGTTGATAGGTACTATAAGGTAAGGCACTATTACATAGTTGGCTCTCTTTGCTTCACACTAGCATCCTCTTTATCCAATTTGTGCCCATTTACATCTTGACGTGCCCGTTCTACCACATCTGCTACTTGGCTCTCTGATTTCCTATGGCAAAACAGATCCAGGCACAGGTCAACTCGCCTGACTACCGGACTCTCTTCAAACCTATCTCTGCTCTTTTCTGTCCTCCCTCCTCTAACTTGACAGCAAATGATTTTGTGTCTAAGAACTCAGGGCAAAGGCAGCCTCTAAGTCATCCATTCACATCTTGCTGGATCTTTCAGCTACTTTTGACACTATTTACCATTGCATTCTTAATTTGACACTCAAGACCATGTGTGTCTCTGACACAGCACTCCATTGGTCCATCTCTCAGATATGGCCTTCAATGTATCTTGAAGAGCGGAAGTCTTGGAATCCCAGCCTCTCAACACCAGTGTACATCTGGGCTCAATGCTTGGACCATTGCTCTTCGAGATCATTATTGTACCCTCCAAGGCAGTTAGAAATTTGGGAGTAGTAAGTGGCGTAAGCTTCACGGATCATGTCACCAGCACCGATTTATCCTACAGATTCCTTCTCAACAACAACATAAGGAAGGTTAGACCCGTCCTCTTGAAGCACGCTTCTGGAAACCTAGGTGCCGGCCCCCTATAGCAATTCGCATCTAGTATAAAACTGTCACAAGACCACCACAGGTTCTGCCCCCCCCATTCGTTTACTTACTGATACAGACATATGTGCCCTCTAGATCTCTGTGCTAAGCATATGGTAAATGTCTGGTGGTGCCCTCCCAAAACGGTAGGAAATCACTTTCACACACCTCATCTGGATCGGTTCCATGATAATGGAACTATCTGACAGTTACAACCTGCTTGGCAGACTCTGTTTCTATCTAAACAGCCTAAAACATCATCTCTTCTGTCTATAGACCCAACTCAAAACCATCTTCACTCTTTCTAGCAAAAATAAATATAGTTTTGACTACAATTGACCCCTGTGTTGGGTTTCTTTCAAGTAGGACTAGCATTGTTTCACTAATGTATGCTTTGTTAACTTTCATACAGTTGGTCGTGTATATTCTGCAGGTCCCTATCCTAAATGCCCAATACCTAAACTGTGGCTCAGCGGTTAGACTGTGGCACTAAGAACATCAGAGACATGGGTTCAATGCCAGAGATTACACACACTTAAAATAAAAATGTTTTCGGTAAATGCAATGTAAGACGCTTTTAAGCATCTGCCAAATGCATGAATGTAAACATAAACACAATAAATAAGAGGTTATAATATTAAATGTAACAATGGATGGTATGACTGCTAACATTGTGTTAATGCTGTGCATATTTTTAATGCTATAGAAATAGAACAATAAAAAACACTCTTTTTCCAGGCACGAGGATGTTAAAACCCTCTCTTCTATCTTGTCAACTATCCTGAAAATTGAATGCAAATTTAACATCCACACACAATTTTCCTATTTGGGATCAGAAATATAAAGTTTCAAAACTGTAAGAATTTTTTTTTTTAATAAAAAAAATCCCACAAAGTTAAGGTCTAACCTCTAAGCTGGTCTGTGGAGACACCAGAAGGGTATAGTTAGTAGGCCAGTAGTCACTGGGTAACCTTTACATTAATAATACAGAGTTTGCCATTAAACAATTATGTATTGTGACGTTGATTCAATTTATATTGAACATCAAGCACGTTGGCTTAGATGTTAGTGTGGATATTAACTTATTATTTTAACTCAATTACCCCTTGAAAAAGCTAAAGCATCTTGACAACAAATTGATATCAAGGTGCCGGCTGGGGAGTTCATTCAGTCTATCTGGTGTGTAAATTGGCTAAATGTGTGTTGCTTTTTATTGTAACAGACAGACATGTTGTAAATTATTGAGGCAGACCATAAACGCTACAAGCAAGGGTGTGTTGCTGGCAAAGTTTAATTTTTCAATGTTTGTCCTGTCTAGTGGATGTATTCTTGAATAAATCAAATAAAATATAAAGGATTGTGAAGATAAAACATGATTTCTTTGCAGCAACTGGAGTTTCTGACATCTTTATGTTGCTGATCTGTCAAACAGCATCTAAAGAAAATTTGACTGAGTGTGTGTAGATTTCTTTTCTGGAGTCCTAACATTTGCTTATGTAAATGAATGTTTTATTTTAAATCTGTTTTGATGTTTAAGACACTGAATATAATTTGTAACATTTTAATCAATAATGTAACTTGCAGTCTGCTTATGTATCAGTTGGCCTTCAGGCAGGGCCTTTCTCAAACGGTAGTCAATGAAGGGAAAAAATGTTGAGGGTCTCGCCGGAGAAATATTATGTTTCTGTATTACTCCTTTCCCCTAGTGTTGCCAACACTGTTATAGTATGAGGTGGGCATCTCTCTCCAGAGACATCGTGTGTTCATCGAGTGCTCTGCCCATACAAGTGAGTTGGGAACATGAATGCAATTGAAAATATGCAAAGCCGTTTCGTTAACTGTACATTGACGGTACTAGTTACAATGCTGTAAATAACCTTCAGTTTCTTAGACTAATCGATAAATTCTAATTAAAAAACTTATCAATAGAAGCAGCAGGGGAAACTTTGTGCAGTTGGTTCAAGCGTTGGACTCGTGACCACAAGGCCGTGGGTCCATTACATGGTGCCGGCGGGGATTGAATAACCAGCACTCTCCTCCACCTTTAAAACCACGACTGAGGTGAGGCCTTTGAGCGAGGAACCATTTAGATTATTTTATATATAAATTACACTTTATATAAAACATTTCAAAGTTTAACATCTTTATAAAATAAACAATAACAAACTGAAATAAAATCAACTCTGTTATCTGGGGGAGCTTTCTAATGTTCAAAATTCACAAAGGCACATTTCTGCTTTTTCTTAAGGCAAAGTCGTATATAAGCTCCTCATATGATAAAACCTTTGCCAATTCATAGTTGTTGCTCCCAATTGCCAGGCCACTCATGCACCTTTGTGCCAAAGATTAGCTTAAGTGTGTTTGATGAGCTTCATTTCAGAAAAACGCTACTCAGCAGAGGCAACAGTTACAGGGAGCATCACTGCTATGCCCTGAGAAATCCATAGATTTAGGTACAACTCTTATAGGTGGTTGTCATGGAGAAATAATAGCGTCTCTAGAGTTTTTGTGAGTTGTGGCAACTTTGGAAGGTTTATGATTTCATGAGAAAGCAGTCAATGTCTTCTCTACCTCTATCTGTTTCTGTAGAGTCTCTTTTGACCCCCTTGAACTTGGCAGAAATCAAGCAGAACTCTAAATCTTGACCTGAGTGTATATTTCAACTCTGTCTTGAAGTAATGCCAAAGCAGAGTCCACAACGTCATTGAAAAAGGTAACCTCAAGCTATTTGAGGGCATCACTGATTGGCTCGTCTGCAGCCTCAGAGGCAACATGCCTTTTAGTGCTTCTCAACCTTTACTCCTTAAGTTCAGGCTCTATGTTCAGGGCTTCACAAAGTTCCTTTGCTGTTGACTAAGCATCCACAAATCCAGATTGTCTATATTTCCTAAGAGAATGTTTTGCACTCTCAATGAGCCGAACAGAAACATCAAGTTGTGTTGAACTGCACTGAAGCAGATTGTTCATCTGGTAAATCCGTGTTAAGATGTCAAACCATACAACAGTGCACATCAGAAACCTTTATGAAGTCAATTCTGCTGCAACGGCTCGAGCATCTTTTTTGGCAACTAGTAATTCACAGCTTGCCTTGCCTCAATAAGAGCGTTTCTGATATCCTTCGATTAGTGTCTGACAGCTGTAATGTTTTGCAGTCGGCTTTCCCATCTTATTTCACTCCAAGATTTCAATGTGTGACGGACATGCTTCAACAAGATGCTTCATTGTTGTGTAGCTCCTGCAAAGAATGTTAAGAGATTCCGCACATAACTGAAGCAGCCAACAGCATCCTAAGATACCTTTTCTGCATCTGCTATTACATGATGGATTTTATGTGCTCCACAAGATACAAACAGTGCTCTTGGGTTTTGCTGTAGCAGTCTCACTTGACTTTTACCTTTCATACTGGCACCATTATCGTAGGCCTGTCCTCTGCAATTTTCAAAAGATTCTGAAGCTCCCAAAGCTTGTCCAGTATCAGATTTAATAGATATAAGCCAGTGGTTTCGAAGACCTCCACATATCCTAGAAAGTATTCATTTATCTTTGGCTTTGGCTCAAAGGCCACAGTCCGCAATATGAGTAACATTTGTTCTATAGGACTTGTATCTGGGCTGCGATCAAGAATAATTGAATAGAATTTTACTGGCAAACAGCTGAACTTAAATTACTCTAAATTCTACTTGAAATATCTTACAGTGTATGTGCTTAAACACACAAATAATAAAAAACTAAAATATAAATTGCCACAAATTAAAAAGATAATTTCATTTTGAAAAATAAACTTATATACATTTAAAAATATATGAAATGAAATAGGCTCTCTAGGGGAATTTTTCGGACATTTTTAGTGTCTGTCATAATTCCCTTGGCTTAAGTAAAGATGACCGTCACCAAAAGTCTCTTTTGTGATTGCTGTTTCTCTTTAACTGCTTGTCCTCTATGATGAACCATTTAAATGTTTTTTGTGAGTCTCTTGACAGCCGTTGTGATTGTCACAATTCCCGTCTATAAAGGACGTACATGCATGCTTTACAATGCTTCACAGCAATGCCATACTATAATATAGATAGTGAGTGTACACATGCATTTTGCATTTTCAAATAAATAGCGAAAATTCAAAATTTGACATATACACATATTAACCTAAATATAAGTTAGTTTAAATTTTATTAAAATCATCATTTCATTAAAATACAAGGTAATAAGTTGCATCTTAAATATTTGAGACCATCTGTTATGTTATTGTGGGGAGTTGAACCCTGGATTTTGAGTAGAGAGGATAGATTCGTCAGAACGCAGATTTGCTCTCATTTCTAATTTCTTATGCAATTTAAACAGCACTGTTGCCTCGCTGACTACAATGTCCAGCAAAACGTCAGAAAAGTCAAGACCTAGTTGTTTGCACTGCCGAATGTTTAGCAGTTCGTCCCTTGTAAAACTGATAGTCTGTGGCATTAAACTGGACAACCTAGAAAAACAGCTAAACATCTGGAGAGCTATACATCGAGGCCGGCATCCGCAGCACTGTCTTAGAATTCTGATGAGTTTAATGTCAACAAAGATGGTCCCTCAGATTGTAAACCTCATTAAACATTTCCATAGTGTGTTTGTATGTATGTGTGTGTGAGTACCTGTTAAAGTAGGTTACAAATCCTAAAGTTCACGATGAAGTAAGTTAGAATGTTTAAAGAACAATTAACACATGCAGTGTCTGCCACTCCTTATATATTTATATATATCCGAACCGAAGACAGATACAGCTTTTCAACAGTTTCTGGATAAGGCCTAGCTCCCGCGGACAGACAGTGAGCAGCACTTATAATAAATCTCCTCCCGTGGGCTTCTCCTGGAAGGTGCATACTGATGCTTGTGCTCTTTCGCACTCTTCGATTGTTATGTAGGTGGGATTTTATGAGGGAATGACCAATAAATACCTAATGATTGCATGACGTCTTCAAGTTGAATATTTATAAAAAACATTCTGAAACCTTTGGCTGTATGGGGGAAGTATATTGAGGACAGAAATACTATATCCTGCCTCTAACTCAGTTTTTAACAAATGGATCACGTTAGATATGAGAACCCAACATGTTTAACAGTCTAAAACACTTATAATGCACGAAACAGCATGATACTCTCCTTTACCAGAAATCAGATGTCTTTGTTGCCATAAAATTCAATTAAACTTAAACTCATAGAGAATATCTGAACTATCAATATATCTTACAATTTGTTCATATTTAAATTAATAATGTTGAAAAATATCAATCTTTTCTTATAAAGTTTTTATGGGAGTGAAAATAGTGCAGAGTCTGCTCTAATCAATCACAACTGTTTATTTGCTGGCTGCATCTCTCTTCTAGTTTTACTGAACCCTATTGGGACTTTTAATGGTAAGTAAGTCCATTCTAAAAAAAATTTAAAGTAAATTTAAGTTTTTAAAGTATGGAATGGAATTAGTAAAATGGAAAAAGCGGTCTTATGGATCAGTTAACTGCCACATGGCTCAATGCTAAGACCTTTACGTTTTTAGACCGTAAATTCAACCCCTTGGAGATATACCTGAAGACACACTGATGACACTAAGCTCTTTATTTTAGGCGTTACGAACATTTTCTCATAGACCAAACGTTCGACCTAGAATACTGTTCAACTCTTGAATGGTCCAGAAACCCTTTCTCATTCACTAGAGATCTGTGTATTTCATGTAATAAGAGTCTTTGGAGTCTATGTTTCAAACATTTGTAAACCATGTTTTGTCTTGTCGTCACATTGGTAGTTTTTCTCAAAGAAAGCACATGCTGTCTTGTTGTTATAAGAAGTGTACACGAACAAAACTAAAAACAATTTTGGCATGTGAACTACAATTTTAACCGCTTGATAAATATAAGCAACACAGCGCAGAAAGTTTGTTCGTCTTTTGTATGGCACGCTGCAGACCATCTGGTGAATCACATGATAATAGCGGCCTCGTGTGCTTTTGAAGCGGTCTCACTGTACTTTTGTATCTTGCATCGGTGAGTTTCTGCAGTGCAGAATGAAGTCGAGCACTCATGGTCTCCCATTGAGGATAAATTGTAGTTTGCTCCTACAATAAAGAAGCAATGGTGTGAGCATAGCTGGGATTCCTCTAAGCGATCCTCATCCACTTAAAGGGTCAGCTTCCTGCGCCCATCTTTTTCTCATACCTTCCAACAACAGTAGCTTAAATAGTCACGCTCGTGTTTGATTAGGAGCAGCACTTTAAATAAGAAATACCATTTACATTCAATTTGCAGATGCTTTTATCCAAAGTGACTTACAAATGAGTGGAACAAAAGAAGCAACACAAGGAAGCAATACGTACATAAGTGCAATAGTACTGGTCCTAAAAAAGCCTACCAATATATGCAAAAAGCTAAGTGCAGCCTTTTTTTGTGAGATTAGAAAGAGGACTGAAGTAGAAGACGAAGTTGTTATCTGTATGAATGGGTCAGCTATTGATAGAAGAGGTGTGTATAAAGAGCTCATCTTGAAGCAGCAGGCAGATGATTCCACCATCACAGAACAAATCCACAGAAGGTGTGTGAGAGTGATTTTTTGCTGTTTTGGGATGACACCACAATATGAGAGGTTAAAGTAAGGAGGTACTCCAGTTTGGACCGGTCTAGTCCCTGTATTAGTGTATGTGCAGCACGTTTTGACAGGAAAGGTCTCATTCCCCAAATGTTGTAAAGCACAAATCTACAGGACCTGACGGTGATAGCAACACGATCTATGATACCATTATGTTTGGTTTAGTCCTAAATTTTCATTGATCGAATATTTAAAACAATATGAACGATAATAATAAAAGCTTAGAGATAAATTGGCATTGTCTACAACAATCCTGATATGGAAATACTTTCGGTCGATTCAATTATGTCAATGGCATATACTATTGACATTAAATAAAAAGAAAATTCAGATCTTTTTAGTGAGTTTAAATGGTATCTTTTGCTAAAGAAATATGGATTTGCACTTGGTGTATGTGGCATCTATCACATTCACAGGGAGAGTTTAAATAGCCGCTGTCTGAAATGGGTTATTTTGTACGTGTGTACTAACGGATGTAACGTATGATTGCTGATAGCTACCGTTTTGAATAAGTGATAATTTCTAAGTAATCTAGACTTTGTAATCCTGTCAATAGATTATATATGTTTGTCCATATTTTTAAGAAAAAGACCCATCCTGAGTAATGTGGGGGAAAGGTGGAGTCTTGGTGAGATTGGTTTGAACTTTCCAGTGCCACCATCAGTTTAAAATGTCACTTTGTGCGCTCAAAACTTGAATCACACATCCAAGAAATCCTTCTAAAACCTTGACTCGTGTTGCTTACCATGTGACCCGATTATCCATGCCATACTTTATTTAAGTACTCTTTGGAACCGCCCGCAGAGGATTGTGATCTGAGCATTTGTGGGCATGAAATTGCAATGTAGCATCTACTTACTCCTAATAAAAAGTTATTCAAAGATTTTGATCGGCCAATCCACTTGGACAACGTATATACATAAATCTGACAAAGAGTGTGTCAAAATGCGCTGTCTTTGCCGAATTTTTGTTTATTGACACAAATCTTAATCGATTGATAGCAGAGGACACTTATAAAATGACTACCTCAACATTTATTCGTGTAATTCATGTTACTAGATTTGAGTAATATGATATCAAATTTGTCATATTTAATATATAATATATTTGTTACTATATTGAATGATAACCAACCTAATGTAAATCTGTTTGTATCAAATAAAAAACATGAGTGCGTGTTTATACACCTCTGTCTTCTCTCAGTTACACTCAGCCACATAGAAAATGGAGAATAAAGCGGAGGAACAAAGGAGCCCAAACAGAAATGATTATTGATTTAATCACATAATCAGCAGCCAGCACCTCAGGCCTAGATAGTAAATCCATAATAGCCTCCCCACGTAACCAGCCCAACAAATTTACCATCAAAGCCATCCGTGCACAAACTCCAAACACAGAAGCCAAGGGTCACCTTCATTGCTGGAGAAAACATCGACAAACCCAATACTTCAACGTGTTCTGCACTTATCAACCAACAATATAGCTTTGTTTTCTATAACACACGAGCCCAATCCTACACAACGATCACAGACACACAGCTCCTGTTAGAATATGAGCTCACAAATGAGGATGGACGAAGTAAGTTTGTTTTATAAAGATATAACGTCACTGTGCTTTTTAAGTCTGTTTCAACATTGATAATTTAACCCATAAGTTGCCATTTGTCAGACAAAAAGGATTTGTCCTCCTTGTTCAAGAACTTCATTTAAATATTCAACATGTTTGGTTAATGCAGATTATAGGTCCAAGCATCCTTTTTGTTACAGCATTAGAGTAAAGTGTAAAACTGTGTTTAATTTGTCCTTTTTACAAAATATTGAACATGAGTTGACCAGGGATTGTGTTGTGTTATATATGTTGACTGTGTAGATGTTAATCTTAAGAATACAATATTGCTATTGTGTTGTGATCATATATCGACATTTAGTTGAAACATTAAAATAAAATATATAAAATAAGTTTGGGCAACTGTTTTTCTCAATTAAAACATGCAAACCAACCTTGTTGGGTTTTACAGCGACCTTGGCATTTGTAAGGATGTGGGCATGTCTTCAACACCCCCTTTCAGACACTTAAGAGGATGAGGCCTGAATACTCAGCGATTCTTTTTATAATGTCACATATTTTATGTGTTTAAATGCTGGGCTTTACATACAAACTGTATTCAAGACAAGCTCCTCATTGAGTTTATGTGCTTCCAGACTCCTTTACCTTGAAAACAGGTGCTGGCTGGGGATGGCGTTCACTATGAAACTGTTCCTCATCTGCAAGCATTCAACTCTGAAGGAAATGTAGTATGAATTTTGGATGCCTCCCTCTGCAACAAAGGCTGTTAAAGAGAGTTTTTCTCATTTGACTTACTGTTCTGCGCGATTTCAGATATACTCGCCCTTTACTTCTTATCATTTGGTGTTGGGGATATTGGAAGTGGTCTTGTCGCTCGGAAAGCTATGAAGAGTTGGTTGTTTACCAAACGGGCTGCGCCTCATTGGCTGCTGGATATTAGCTCCTAATTAGCGTGGAGTTTTCTGAATGTGGCAGAACGATGTCCACTCTGCTTTCATCTAATCTCTACTCTTTCAAAGCAATAATGAGATCATTCACACCTCATTAACGTGGCCTGCACATTTATCATAATGATTGCTTATCATTTCACTTTGCATTATTATCTCCTCTAATGAAACTGTTCACACAACTGTCAAGAGATGCTTAATTGGTGATACAAAATCGCAGACAGGTGGCGAGGTGTGTGTGAAGTTTTAATTTGCATTTAACCCTCCAGGTAAACCGTACATCTCCTTTTGTTTAACCTGGTGTACCAGGAATACATACAGGAAAAACGAGGATGAAGAAACACTTTGGTTCAAAGTTTTTGTCCGCTGACCTCATGCTTTTACAGAACTAATGGAAGTTCTGTAGAAAGTCGACGAACATCGCTTGCGGACCGATCCGTGTGGGATCAGCGTAAAGCGTGAAAGACTTTATCCCATATTCTATTTTTGTGCTTTATGGTCTAGCGTAAACCCTCATAACCAAATGATCTGTAATATAGGATCAAATCCATTGTTGGTTGGACAAGGGCAGTCATGCCTGACATGGGCCGGAAGAGTTGGGTGGGCTTGGCTGGCTTAAAGGAGCTTAGACCAGGATATTCTTCACCCTCCCTTCTCGGCGATGGCTATTAATTGTGGCCTGTGCACAGTGAGGTGAACAGCTTCTCTAAATTAAAATCTCACTTAGCGTGTCTGATCTAGAAAGGCGTGAGCCCCCAGCTCTCTCCCCTTTGACCCCGGCCAACTTCTACAAGCGTCGACAACATCCACGTGTCCAGGATCATTCCTTCTTGAAGATTCTTTTGCTCTGCTTTGCCAGGATATGCGATTTGCCATACTGGAGCGCTTGAATATGATTTGTGCACGTGTGTGGTCTGTTGGACATAGATCTGTACTAAACATCCCCACAGACATGACAACGTGACGTGAAGGGGGTCGCCCCACTGTAATATGATAACTGCTTCGTCGATTGGCCCTGTCATATGCTAATAGTCTTCTCCGTGAGTGCCCGGGGCGCCTGTACTTATTTATGAGTAATAATCGGCTTTGGGCTAAACGCTCTCTACCCTGTGAGCGCCGGAGCCAGAGATTAATAGCTCTTGCACTCTTCGGCTCTGAAATTGGCCGCTTCCTGCTGCATGAAATGAGAGATTTATGTAAACAGCGCTGTGTGCATTTTTGCTCGCATGTTTGTCAGGTCCACATATCAACACGCTAATCGTTTAAGCAAATATTAAGCAGCATCCGACCGATCAAGCTGGGAGGGTCTGTCAACACATTCAAGATATTCAGTGTCATTACAAACATATAGAATCCATGCATTGAACAGAGACGCTCATTAACATCCTTCAATATTTGCATAACCTCTCAATTTGCTACATGTGTCTGGCCTCAATCGTTCTGTTGCAAATTATGACATTTTAACCAGTCATTTAATTAATATAATGTATAGTAAATCGTTGTTATAATAAAGCAGTTTTGCCCAAAATTACCACACACATCTAAAACTAGATGCACTTTCCTTTTGTTTCACTGAAGGTTCTTAAAAATGCACATTTGATTATTATGGGAACTAAAAAAGATTATTTTCTATTGTGATCAAAAAACAAAGAATAATGCAAATACATCTAACCGATAATTTGTTTGTAATTAAAATTGGCGAA
This sequence comes from Triplophysa yarkandensis, assembly GCA_033220385.1. NCBI lineage: Eukaryota > Metazoa > Chordata > Actinopteri > Cypriniformes > Nemacheilidae > Triplophysa > Triplophysa yarkandensis. The sequence goes on from CM065668.1 coordinate 2,780,068, forward strand.
AAAGGTTAACATATCTTACAAATGTACATATTATTTTCCATTGCAAGTATTGTTGATCACTAGTAGTAATGTATACTTCTGTATAGTTTCTGTTTTTCTATCTTCAGTTAAGTCATCTCATCACACTCAATACCCATTGACTTCCTTATATTGGTTGCTGTTCTTTTGACATTATCTTTAAGGAAGTTTGATTATTGTCACTTTTGAGTTGATGTGATCAGCCTGGGAAAGTATTCAAAAGTATGACAACCGGCTTAGAGAGAGAGAGAGAAACAAAGCTGTATTTGTGTGTCTCAATCGCTGTCTCTCAAAAAAGCAGCCACTTCTTCTAAAAAAACACCAACATCCTGCGCGCAAACTCTGGTGCATGCAGAATGGTGTTGAGTGGATGTGGGAGGAATACAGATGCGTTTAGTGATATGGCTTGCGTGCTGTAAACCTTCGAAAGGGGATCTAGTGTTCCCAATGAGAGAGAAACAAATCTGCTCTTGATTTGAGTAATGAGCGCAGTTCTGCAGCTCCACCTTTCTGAACCTTACACTGAGAAAAAGACTGATAATAAACTTTTTCTTTCGAACAACTGGCATGTATATGCTGTAGCGGCTTGTTATTTGGTGCTGAAAGGAAGTGTGGGAAAAAACTATGTTGGCAGCCGGAACAGGTCAGCACTGTGCCCCCACACATCTCCAAACCCATGGCACCAGGTGTCCAGGGAATTCAAAGGACACTCTCATTCATAGCCCAGACCTAGAGTATTAAAACTCAAAATTTGCAACTGAATGCTGATATAATCCTGGAAATATATGTCTCCATTTAAGCGCTTGCTCATTACCAGAACAACAAGGCCTTTGAGCGAGGCTTTATGTATCAAGAATGCTGAGGACTGAATGAGCCATGGGATTGTGTGTGTTTGGAAAGGCGGAGGTGGCTTCCAACTGTTTACATGTTAATTTCAAACTTAACAGCTCTTGTCCCGGGCCATTCATACACCACTCTCTCTTTACACTGCTTGCTTTACACTTGACTGTAGATATGCTAATGGCTCCGTGTGGAGAGTTTTGTTTTAATAAAGTGACAACTTTAGGAATTTGATAACATAAATTAAGGGCGTAAAATAAAAAGAGAAATAGCTAGACACATTTTTATAACGATGTGCACTGTCAGAAAAAACACCCAGAGTAAATCCATCACTCGGGCAGAACGCTTTAAGTACACACGGTCACATTCGGTACCAATATTTAACCTGTAAATATACTTTTCTGACAAAAAGATAAAAGGAAAAAAAAGAAAATGGGTTAAATATTTTGTAATACAAATGATTTTTTATTAAGATAAAATGTTTTCTTACCATATTGCCCGTTTTACAAGGTTACCAAACTTTCAATTCAGGTTCTCATCACAAACTTTATCAGATTCAAATTAAATGTAAAAAAAAGTTTAACTTTCGAGAGAAAGGTTTATTTTTTAACTAGATTCATATAATTATCGTGAAATTAATGTAATTTATATTTTATACAATTCTACGTGGCAACTGTTTTTTTTTCATGCAAGAAATGATCATCTACTTTAAATGGATTTGGGAGTGAGTTCTTTAAGCCCCAGGGTAGGAGTGTTAGTGGCACAGGTAGGGCTTACTCACATGTGATGTACAAAGGTGAGTCTTAAACTGACCTAACTGAGATGTCATTACATGACCTGATTGGAGTGTCAGCAGTTCTAGGTTGACAGAACAGCACAATGTTAAACTGAGTGGAATGAATCTGTGCAAACATATAAGATCTAAGATAAATAAGATAAATAAGAAACAAATGGCTATACATTTTCTCATTGTATGTTTCCTTATTCATGGTTGTAAGGTTCCTGATTTTTCTATAGCACACATCTGTTTGAGAAAAAACTGAAATAAAAGCAAAACATATGTATGAATATGAGTCAAGCATAGCAGCATTCAAGGCTGATGAGAGTGCTCGAAAAATAGAGACGAACACCTGAGAATACTTACGTTTATTTTATACTCGTCCTCAATAGGTTTCTTTTTCATAAATAAGTGTCTGTTTTGAGAATAAAGCTTTAGATCTTGTCTATTCTGTTTTTCTGAATTCAGCTCTGTTTCAAAAGGGCATGTACATGCAGCATTAAAGGGATGTTAATTTATTTACTGCCAAGGCCATCTTCAAGTGTCTCTTTTTATGGACTGGAGATCACGGCACTCAACAATGTTTTATGATATCTGATGAATTCCTTTGACCTGAAGTTTTTCTGTCTGTAATATATGTGAGTTTCTTACTCTCTTACCATAGAAACATTTGTAGAAAAGCATTATGGTAAGTTTCCATTCCGTACAAACCTTATTTTATATTTGTTAAATGGGTTTACAAAAACGGTAACGCATTGGTGTCTCATTTGAAATTCAGCGGAACACTGAAGGCAAACCTTTTTCTTTGCAAAATGTGGTCACAGGCTACAATAGAGACAACAAAAATAAAAGAAGGCATTATTCAAATGTACGGTTTGTATATAAGTGACTGAAATGTCAGGTGGGAATGAAGCACAATGAAGCACAACTAATTCATGAAGCTTTACTACCACAGGTGTCTGTACTTTTCTTCCCCCATGTTTGGATGTTCTACTTTATTATCAACATTCAAAGGTTATTATTGATTGACAGCAAGTCAATAATTGACTGAAAATTCAAATATGTCAACAAAAACATCTCAGGAGTTTCAATTTGCTTAAAAGAAAAAACTTGAAGATGGCACGGTGTGATTTGAGAGAAAGCCGCAGGAACACTGTCTAAAACTGTATGAATTACGCTGCTCGTATTTTTCTCTCTGTAATTATGATGCTAATATCGACACTCTAAACAAAGTAGCAATTTCAATGACTGATGTGAAAGAATAAGGCCATCCTCCACAAAAGAGGCTGGAATAGCGTTCACCATTGTGAAAGCTAGAAAAGTACGCAGTGAAAAGCCAGAGATGATCGTCCACGCTTGTACCGTCACCTGAATTATGCGCTGTCCATTGTGTTCAAATATCATAACTTGATGTGTGAAAGCCCTCATATGAACCTCCTTACATTGCTATTCAAAATTACCATTTATGCCGAATTGCAAATGTGCTAGAACAATTAGTCATGTTCGTACGCAGAAATTAATTGAGAGTGAGAAGCAGGAGATGGGACGCCAGAACAAAAGGCAGCTTTTTGTGGATTCTTTGGTCTGACAGGGATAATTAGATATATGAAATTGAAATTCCTCTGCGGGGGGTCCTGTTGACAAGGCTGTTGTTGTGTTGAAGCGCTCGGACACGGCCTGATCCTTTTGTGTGCATGTTTACGCTTCTGCGGATCCTACTCCCCTTCCTGAAAGCTAAAAGCACTGACACACACACACACACACACACACACACACACACACACACACACACACACACACACACACACACACACACACACACACACACACACACACACACACACACACACACACACACACACACACACACACACACACACACACACACACAAACACAACCTCTCTGCTACTAACAACAAAAAGAAATATAGATCAAGCATCGCTCATGACTTTATTACTTTATAAGATATAAACTGTGTATTTTAATATATAGACAAGAACTTAAAGAAGCATTTAATAAAAATTTTCAGTTATACATTTTTTCAGTTTTTCTCCTATACTTACATTTTGCACATACTTTGATTTTTTATTTTGACCGTATAAATGGACATCTGTGAACAATTATTTCATAATAATGTAAAGAATACATTAAAATATTTTAGACAAACATAAAAGATACTCATATATATTTGTAAAAGTCGATTGTATTCGTTTTTTTTCTAATTATATTCTTGAACAAAATCAATTTTTATCCAATATTTGTCAAAATTTGATTGATTGCTTAATTGATGTTGAAACAAAGTAAATAATTTATTAAATAGCTTTACAATCTGATATAAACAGAATTGATCTTCATGTCTTTATCCATCGTGTTCACAGATGCTATAATAAAGCTGTTGATGCTAAACTTTTCTGATATACGGTACAATGTGTGTAGGATCTCAGTCATGGTAGGATTTCTCATCAAACACTTTGTGTCAGATGCCCAGGAGACTTTAGGCCAAACGTCACATGCAGAAACTGGTAAACAGGTCTTAGTGCATCCAGTTTAAGTCTTGTGCATTAACAAAAGTTTTTATTTTAAGATCTCACATTTTTTAAAATATTAATATAGAATATAACAGCCTGCATGTTAGACGATTGTTCTCATAACCTATAGATGTTGTTTTCAGGCCTAATCATGTGATGCTTGACACATACCTTTTATTTATTGTTACTTTCAGTTCAATAAAATGTTCAATAAAGAAAAAAAGAAAAATAATTTACCACATTTTACAACATTATTGACCAAAAGTTATGTGTTTTCATACAAGTGTGACATTTGTAAACTTATTATGTATCACGCTGTAATAAGCAGGATATTATGTAGGCAGAAGATTCTCATGGAGAAATAAACCACTAAGGCAATGCAAAAGCTGAGGGTTTTGTATTACAGTGAAATATGTAATATATTTTTCCGTTACTTGCTTATGTTTGTACCTCAAAACAATAATGTAGGTAAGATCTTCTTACCACGATTACCAAAAATACACCTGTTCTTTACAACAGTGTTTGTCAATGAGAAGCCCAGTCCCACGGCATCTTGTGATGGCATATTTTTATCAAAGCTTAAAAACAACCGATTGACAGCTAAGAAGAGGACTTTTTATCTGACACCTTGAAGTAAAAAGGTTGAGCCACTTTAAATACCCGAGGATCCACAAAAGCAACAACCTCTCCTGCACACTCAACACCACCCAGCTGACTAAGAAGGCACAACGGCTGCTGAACTTTCCTGAGGACGTTTGGCATGCCGTCTAAGATCCTCAACCACTTCTACAGCTGCATTGTTGAGAGCATTCTGACCAGCTACATTACTGTGTGGTGTGAAAACACTACCACAATGGACCGTAAGCGTCTATGGTGAAGACTGCTGAGAAGATCATCAGAACATCACTGTCCTCTCTGCAGACCCTTCACCATCACAGAGATGAGTTTCCATCCTTTAGGACCCAACCCACCTCCAACACAGACTGTTTAGACTCATACCCTCAGGTATAGAAGAACGAAATGCAGAGCTTCCATCATATCATAATGTGTAGAGATTATGGAAGAAACTGTGGCAAAGATGGAATTTCAGTGTACTGGGAAACTCTAAATGCTTTGAGTCCTTCTCTTGAATCTTGAACTCTTGAGCAACAGTATGTCAGAAGATTTTGAAACCTGGTTAAAAATGGAGCTTAAATACAATGTTCTTTAATATTGTGTTCATGGTACTTTGAAAGTGCAACATATCTTTAAATGTAAAAATCCGTGCAAATTAAGTGCTAGTTAATTTATTTGAAATAATATTTTTTTTTAAATATCATTTAAATAATTGCATTGTTAGACCTAATGCGCAGTGCCTGTTACTGCTTAATGTTCAATGAATATTCTACACGTTTTAGTTTTTGGTGTGGTGATAATGCAACTTCATCTTGGGTATGGAATTTGGAATCTCTTCATTCATGTCAAGAGTTCATTCATGTTTCCAGATTTTTTTCGGGTTACTCAACATGACTTTTAATACACTTGTAAAACACATTTATATAAGGAGTGGTAAGTGATGAAAAGATCTTAAAAGATCATATTCCTCTTTTTTGGCTACACTGATTTCCTATAGTCACTTGCATCAATTCAAAGCTCGTCTCTTAGCTTACCAAACCACAATTGGCTCAGCAACCCCATACCTTCACTCGCTGATACAGACTAATGTACATTATAGATCCCTCTGATAACTAACAATGTCTTTTGGTATCATCTCAAAGGACGAAATCACTCTCACACTGTATACTGTTCCACGATTGTAGAATTGTGGCACAAGATCAATAGTTTCTAAAGCAATCCTTCTAGTAAAAACAAAAATCGTCCGTCAATACGTGACCCATTACCATAGAAAGCTCCCAGTTCTCGCATTTAGATATCTATAACCTGATACAAAATAAGTTTCACATTTTAGTGTTGGCAATCCAACACTATATCTCACCTCAACCCTAAAATCAAAGAAGTAAAGGCTCATGTCAAGAATTTCCTTAAAACTTAATCCGATGATACCCAGCTTTTCATGAAGATTGAACATAAACAACATGCTTTTAAATATCATAATATAAAGTTTATAATGTAAATCAAACTACTTTTGCAAACTGTTTGAAAGGACCCACTGTTCACATAAAACCCCACTAAACATTTTAACTGTGTCATGGGCTGACTTGGAATATTGTTGATTTGTCTTTGTTGATGCTATCCATTCTCATATTGATAAGCAAAAGGGAGAGGCAAAATCAATCAGCTAATAAAGCAAATCAATAAAGTATAACCAGGGGAAAAGTGAAGCCATTCATTTGCAGATACAGAGAAACGCCACTAACTGCATTCATTGAGCAGGCTTTGTTTTTTAAAGGACTCAGAGGGAATATACAATTCTCCCTCAGATTCATCTTTACACCAATATGTTATAACATAGTGGGCAAGTAAATAGAATCTATAAAAGAATTGCGGAAAAGTGCATGATTTTCAGTCAATACAAATGTTGAATACATAGAACAAAGAGTGCACTACAAATACAACATTATCTAAATCCTGTGACCTGGTGTATTTTTTACATAGGTCAATAATGTGATGCTCATATTGTGTGTCCCTGTGATACATTTACAATAATTAAAAGTCAAAATAGAATTGCAACTTTATTGGATACATTATCTTTCGGAAGATCAAGACGGAAATTCTGGTTTTGTTTCATCTTGAGAAAATAATTGGGGAATAATTGCAGGATGTTCTATTTGATGTAACCGTTAAATCTTGATCTTGTTTCAGAAAATGTATATCTTAATATCATCCTAAAATCTCTATATAAGGTAGCTTTGCATTATAAAACATCAGTCAAATTCGGAAGTTAACAAAACTAAATAGAACGCTTTTGTTCATTGTATTATAATTCATTGGGAATCATGTCAATCAAGTCAAATTCATAATGTGTTATAACCACCATTTAGATTAGTAACTAAAGCACCCCGGTAGTTAAATGCTGGGACACAAAGCCCACTCCTTTCCAAGATGCCCTAAATATGTAATACAAGAACTATTGGCTGTGAGGGTCAACAGAATGATGTGATAATAAAAAATTAAATATATTAAAAACTTATGTTAAAAGCAGTGGAAAATCCAACAAGATAGGAACAGCTGATTTAAAGTCTGACTTTGCTGGTTTCAAGTCTTCAATGACTGAAAGAAGTGCAGTCTTTGCAGCCACTATTGAAACCAGAATGGTGTCTGACCCTATGGTTAATCTAAATGAGAAAGGAGGAGAGCTGGTCAAATGCCGCATACTCACGAGCTTTGGCAATTATATGGATAAGATGCCCAGCCTTTTGTTTTCTAATAGTGCAGGATTAAACTTATTTCTTAACAAAATTATTCAGGCCCCATCATTACAAGCTGTTTAACATCTACTGGTGTTGAGAAAGCCATTGATATTGTGGGTGAGAACAAGGCCAACTGATGGAAAGATAACCTTAAAGCCTTAAAGGTGGGGATAGGATCTAGCTGGCATGTAGCTGGGAAGTTAGAGACAAGGACCTTGAAAACATCAGCCTCAGACCTGAGTCTGGGCAGACGATTAGAGGGAAAATCAGGTAACCAGGGCGAAGGCGTAGGGTGTTGCCGGGCTGGTGGAGTAAAGGGAGTTGCTTTCATGGTCCACTATCTGAAAATCTGAAATTGTATGATGAATGCCTGGATTGAAGTTGTAGGTGATGGCAAAATTGGAGCAGAAAGAAAATGGAAAAGGGTGGGCACAGATAAAGGTGATACATTTGGTGTTATGTGGGGTAATCTCTTTGGATGCCTTTGATGAGAAGATAAGTTTGAGAGTTATTAATTGTGGAGGAGGGTTTCACCTAGATTAGTTTATAAAGGAAATTAGCACCCATCAGGAAGCCTAGAACTAACTTATATGCATTTCACACAGGTCAGATACAAGGGTAACAAGGAAAAATAATAGGGAAAGATTAGAAAGCTTTTTTGGGCCTGTATGACAGATGGAATAACTTGATATTACTAGAAGGTTCTTAGTGAAATTGCTGGTTTCAGTGGGAGGTTATGGAATTATCATTTGAGGATACTGAGGTTCTGGGGTTGGAACACACCTGGTAAAATTAAATAAAACCCAGAAAAACCATAGAAGGGGCTTTTTGATTTGTCCTCAACAATTGGAAAGGTAGAAGATGCACTGTAGGAATGGCATTGTGAGGTGAGACAATTCACAGATCATTGAGGCCATCATAGAAGGGACTTCATCGTGGTTAATAGACTGCTTGGGGATGTTGGTCATGGTGAGATAAAAACCTCACCGTTAGACAGAATAAGAGAGATTTTAAACATAGCTGCACCAGGTTGTGGAGAAATGATATCATATGGATAAAAAAACTAGGTTACTAATTTATAACCGGCCTCTAGTTTTGATACATACAGTGATGCTGTTAGATAGAGATAATGGGATTGGATGTGCATGTTAATGGTAAAGAGAGACTCTAAATAGCAACTCCAAGAATGCTTATTTCCATTCCATTGTCACATTTAAGTTAAGTGAAGTAGTTTTTTATATTACCAACGCTTGTTATTAGAAGTAATTAACTCTAGAAGTGTGCCTGTACGGACTGTCTGTTCATGTTTTAAAAATGAAACCGCCTATATAAATATAATTTTCGCTTTAAAAACCCTCGCTGTAGAAGACTTTCATGTGACCCTAACATACCTGATCTCTTCTTATAATATGTCTGCAGCATTATGTTACACAGCAAAATCCAATCTTACTTGATGCACTGTATCTATGTCATTTTCCTTGGGCGGAAATACCCCCACACAGAGACCACAGCTATAGCGTGAAAATAAAGCAGGTAATGTCAGATTGACGACTTAAATACTTCATCTATCAATGCTGCAGCCAATGAGTTAAGCTTTGATTGGTGGAGAACTGAGGCAATCCATCTTCCCAAAGAGAGAGAAAGTTAACATTTCGCACAGGAACAGCATGAATTATTTTTTATTGGTCTTTTCTTTACTGGAGAGAAAAATGCTCGTAGCCGAATTGTGATTTTTCCACGTGTGCTCATGAGGATGAAGGATGTGAATATTTCCTGAAATTGTAACATATTTTGGTTATACGCGTGATACAAAGGCTTTATTTATTTATTTAATTTATGTTTCTTTTGGCGTGAAAAAGAAGAAGTAATGTACAGCCATTGCATTAAAATTTATTATAGGGTAAACTTGTGATTAAAGGATCGATTAGAGCTAGTGGTATTGCAATATACTGTAATCACTTAAACGTGTATATGTTAGTGTAGCTCTTTAGAAATTTACACTCCATTCATTTATCCAAACCTTTGTATGTTGTCCTATGAATAATTCTAATATAAATTCATTTAATCACAATATGCATTATTTCATACATGAATACTACATAGGTGATGCATGTATGTACAGCATAAGGCAGACATTCTTATACGTGCTCAATATTTGTTCACGGCTCTTTTCATACTCGTGTAGCCTGTATGTTTCTTGGGAATGAGTGTTGCTAAGCTGTCAGACCGAGAATTATTTTAATAGCATCATTGATAATTACTTCTGACTCTAATGGACAGAGGTCGAGGCTCTTTGCTGATGGTTCACCGAGGGGTTATCGAAGGTCAGGCCAGGGATATGGAATGGTATAAACAGTCATCCACAAACCAAAAAACAATCAATCCTTTTCAACACCCCTCCCCTGCTCCGTACAGCGTCAGATGTCAGTTGTCAAGTAGGAAAACTCATTGGACGTTCTATTTACATTGTGCCTTACACGGATAACGTACACATCCACACAAAGCATTTTTGATTCACATATGTGTGAAACATGTAATCTAAAAATATATTAACTGGAGTGGCGAGATATAAAAAGGATGTGTGATTAAGCGAGATGCTTCAGGAATTCAATTATCATATTCTGCCTTATTATAATCTGCATCTTTTATGAGGCACCCGTCTGAGACGCAGTTCATTTGACCCTTCATATAAACATATACAATCCTCCATCTCAACTATAGGACATTTCTGCAAATAAAACCTTTGTACTGCACAACTGCT
>CM065668.1:2790843-2870843 GCA_033220385.1 Triplophysa yarkandensis
TTATATTAAAGTTAGATTATACATAAGACAATGTTATGTATAATTATCACTTAACTATAGAGATACAGTCATAAACATCTGGTAGATATTATCAGAGTATTATCATTTTGTTTTATGTATTCCTTCAAGGGTAATTACCAAGTCAATGATAAGAATAAGAAAGCACTACACCTAAGTTAAAATTTGACATTTACATAGTCTTTATAAACATGCCTTACAAAGCAACATAATAATCGCTGCAATTTGTTCTGGCATGTTAGATATGATCTTCTAATAATCTTTTAACAATGTGAATGAGTACCACAAGGCTGCACATTAATCTCCATCCTCTGAACAGATGAGTTATGCTCTTCTGCAGTACCAACAGGATATGGCCATCCAGGTCTTTTCATGTCATCGGGTCTCTTTATGCATGATGGCAGTGCCTATTCAACATTGGGTCAAGTTAAGAATTGGCAATACAGCAGGCATACTGGGCAAACTAAATGGAGGACTTGAAAAAGTGGCAATGCGCCAGCGTATTCAAGAATACCCAGTGGTTTGATCAGTTTCAACTTTATAAATTATACATTGATCAGGTTCTTTTGCTGATACGTTAACAAACACAAACACAAGTGTTGCACGTTCCCCTGCTGCAAAGGGTGATTGCTATTAAGTTCTAAGGCTTCTGCCTATTTACAAAGACAGGTCCTTGTTAACAGTGTCAGCTAGCTGTGAACTATAGGCTTTAGGTTCAAGTGCTGAGTAGATTGTGGAGGTTATCCACCACTCACTAGAGCTGATTTTTGGGTCTTCAGCAATTCCCACAGGGCTACAGGCCCCTGGCTTGAACATATATCTACTGTATAGTACTTCGCAAGGTCCCCGACTCTCCAAAATCTAAAGGACTATAGATTTGAGTGATTGTAGACAGCCATTTGTTCGTCCCCTTAAATTTCTGGTCCTCGGAGAACATTGTAGAGTAGCAGCCTCATTATCAAATGTCCTCTTCTTCCCACAGTGACCTCAGATAGGATAAAAAGGAAAGTAGGTCAAGTAGGTTTCCACAAAATGCTGAATCTATGGATCTGGTGTTTGAGTAGAGTCATCGCAATTTCTTGAAGCCGGGTGTCAAAGTGGAGTAATCCACTCGCATTTTTGTGTGTACAGCTAATCCGTATATACTCTGAAACAATTTCAGTGGTTTCTTGTGTACACAATTTTTCTTCAGTTAAAGACATGTTCACAAAAGAACACGGAAAAAAGATTGGACAGGGGCACCCTTGGCTTGGTCTGGATGCAGTCAAAGTGGTAAAGCCTCCCGTACAGCTTTCATCAAACACAGTGTCCGATTCCCAATGCTCATGAAACCAAGGTTTTATATGTATGCGGACATAAGGTTTCTCTCATTTAATTTTCCTCTAGTAAATCAAATGCACTGTGCACAACTGTTATGGTAATACACACTCATAAATGTGAAGGCCATGAACATTGATGTCAATAATGAGCTTACAAGCACCTTTGGCACTCGTTCTGTAACACCAGACAAGGAGTTCCCCGGCTCATCCCAAACACGCCCCCCCTCACGCGAGAGCTTTGAAGACACTGTGAAGAATGAAAGTGTGCATGTGTGGTAAGTGTGTGGGACACGTGTATGTGTTGTCACACACAACATGTGTTGTAAATGGTGATTCTGTCCCTGTCAGTGTGTGTGTGCATGTTCATTATGGGTTGGGAGGAGACAAAGATGAATCCAAAAAGTGTCATCGTTCATCTGTAGGGCCACAGCAATCTGTATGCTCAATTAAACACTGACAGCATCATTTCTCTCTCTCTCTCTCTCTCTCTCTCTCTCTCTCTCTCTCTCTCTCTCTCTCTCTCTCTCTCTCTCTCTCTCTCTCTCTCTCTCTCTCTCTCTCTCTCTCTCTCTCTCTCTCTCTCTCTCTCTCTCTCTCTCTCCCTCCCTCTCTTTCTCTCTCTCTTGGTGACCTCAGTACACATAATTACTTAATTCATCAGCTGAAATACAGCACAGTTTAACATTATATTGCAGGCGGCAATCACGTAATTTACAGATGTGTCATGAGTTCCCACAATGCTATAATCTTGAGAGATCCAAGCAAATAGTTAAGATGGTTTGGTTTACTATCTACAATGGAGAGCCCAATAATTATGAAAATAACTGCAAATTGAGATGATTTATTTATGCTAAAAAATCACTCTTCTACTTAAAGAAACTTTTTTTACATCAAATGATTTGTATGTACAGTATATAGTGTATTTTGCTTAGAGCAAGTAAATCATTCAATCATGGGCTGTCTGGGTTTCTTTATCGGCATCTTCTTAAAAATATTATGAAAACTTTAGTATACACTTAATAATAAAAGTGTTTGAAAGATTATCCACAGTGATACCAGTAAAGAGCATTCACCTAAGAACCAATAAGTCAAAGATTCTTTAAAGTATTCATACACACGAAGAACACTTCTTGAGATAGAAGGTTTTTCATATCTCATGTTGTTAAAGGTTCTTTTTTAGAACAAAAAATGTTATGCATGTACATATGTTTATAGCACAGAATCCCTTAAAATGAAATAATAATACAAAAATACTCCTGGTACATATGTGTAACATTCAGTTAATTCAGCTGATTGATGCTCTTGGGATGAGTTCTTGGGATTACCATTTTAAACCATCCACCAAGCATAGTTTTTTGGAAAAACATTTACTTTTAGCAAAACAAACTCAATAAAATACTAAAAATTTCAAGTAACAATATGTTTTATTACTATAGTGTCTAAGTGATATTTTTTACTATATAGTGAGAAATGTATAATTGTTATATAATACCATAGGGTTAAGCTTGAGGTTCAGTATATATACTGTATACCCTATTATTGTGTTTCACCAGCACACAAATCTTCAGTTCTACTTGAACTTTTAAACATGTCAACAGCACACATCATGTCTGAAGGAGAAGCCACTTGCTGGGCTTTTAATATTAAAGACTGTGACAGAGACATTGGAATGGGGAGACAGACAGAAGAGATGAGGATGATGATGATGATGAGTGGAGGTTGACATGGACTTCTTGTGCTACTAATTACTGCCATTATTAGGATGCGGGACATTGATGAGCGTCATGTTCATTTGTGTTGGAGCATATTGTTTGTTTGTGTGTGTGTATGCGTTTGGGGGTGATTAAGAGCAGGATTAGCCGGCTGTCCTGAAGAGGGGGGCGGTGCATCGGGAGACCAGCCTGACCTTCTCATTTCATCCTCATTAGTATTGCATGTCAACATAACAGCGGCTCCTTAATCATCTGCTATCATCATTGGCCCTGGTTCAAACGTACACACACACACACACACACACACACACACACACACACACACACACACACACACACACACACACACACACACACACACACACACACACACACACACACACACACACACACACACACACACACACACTGCTCCCAAAACTCCCAGACACAAATATAAGCACACACAGGGCAAACATGACCGGTTTCCCCCTGAGCACCTTCCAGTTCGGCAAATAAAAAACAGATTTAGTTGTACACAGTTGACACTGTTTTAATATTATTAACATGCATCTAATGTCCTTCTACCTTTAGAGGTGTGTTATTATTGATGAAGAGTGTCGCACTGGTAAACGGCAGGGCCACAGCTCGTCTGTCTGTGTCAAAAGTGTGTGCCACGGCCGGTCCCACTTAGACCACAGCAAATGAGCCCTATTCATTTCCTTTCGTCGGCATATGGTGACCCATTGTTTGTCCTGAACCACAGAGGCACAAGTGATGCAATTTGTTGGCGTGTCATGTCATCTCACAAACCCTGCTCTTTTGAGACCCCACCATTAGGCCAACACAAAGAGTAAAATGTATTCAGTACAAAAGAGCTTAAGGCTTGTACAACAATTTTAATAAAAAGGCTTGATTTGTCATGTTAAAACACAGTTAATCGTCATTTATTAGCTTATACTTTTTAATTGAGTTTGGGATACCACAACAACAATAAATGGCTAGTTATAAGTCTATTTACGTGTAGTTCAAAAAGCAACACTTATTTTTTAAATTCTATTTTTTTTTATATTATTGTTTATATTATTATTTTGGTCATATACCTTTTATATATAAAAAACACACTGGATTATTAAAGACATGGCCCAACTGATATTTCCTACACTATATCAAAAGATGACCGTCTTAAAGCCGTAAATATTGCTATAATGTATGGAGAATGCATTTTGAGATATAGTGTACATACAGTGTATAAAGTACTTTCTGATCAGGAGAGAAAAACATAACCAAAGATAGTATCATACTAGGGTGCTGTGTCATATGTCTCAAGAAAGCAGAAGTGAGTGTGTTGGTGTGTTTTTGTTCTTAATTTATCATGGCAGGAATCTTTCTACTGTCTGTCTTTATTAAACAGGAAGCAGTTCTCAAAAACGCAGAAGTTTGACGAGGTCTAAGAAACAAAGCAACAGAAAAAGAATTTGTGATAGTGTCTAGACTAAGAGAGGAAGTGTGATCAGAGAGATGCCAGCCCATCACTTATGAGTGACATCCGTCATACATTCATAAAGAGAGAACAGAAACGTTAAGCATGCTGAAGAAATGTAATGCGCAACAAAACCTTTCTAATATGGAGTTGATAGTTAATCATAGCAAGAAGGACCAATCCTTCTACTCAAGAGAAGATCCCACAACGTCAAAATGGGCACAAGGGTTTAATTGCCTCAGACCAATCAATGTGAAAACTAAATCTAAATGTCACGCCATTTACAATCATACTGACAATTTTTATACTTAACATGGCTAATGCACATCTTAATGAAAAATAATAGAAATGAAAATTAAAGTTTGTTGTAAAGTAGGTGCCTGACAGCTCATCCGGCTTACGTTTTTCACTCATCACTTTGCTCATGCTTAAGATATGGTGACAAAACCTGATTTGATTTCTGGACTGTTTGATTTCCACCTCTGTCCCTGCTCAGCTTCACATGTCAATCACGGTGTAATGAATGAGGTCAGAGGCCCTCAGACACTTTCCCTAGAGTTCACATCCCTGACCTCCAGAGACAATGTCATCCAGAGGCTCCTTCAAAGCGTGAAATCAAAAACGTCACCATTCAAACGGGCATGGTGGGTCTTCAGATATTCAGACAGCTACATCAATATTTACATAAAGCACGAGGAAACCCAAAGGATCTCTTGAAATAGACCTTCAGCCTTTTACACATCATGTACGGCATATGCTATATATTGAATTTTGTAATGATGGATAAAACTAAAAACTATTGGTTAATGCTGTGAAGTGTGATGTAAAGCATCTGCCTGGTGCAGAAACAACCCTTAACTAACATATATAAAACCATCTGTTTATTTAATCAACAGAAGCACTGCTTGTTGATCACCTATATGCTTATATATTTTTACTTTCTTATTAATCTGCTCTTGCTGCTGTTTTTGTTACAGTAAGCTTCTCGTAACTGTTTTAATGGGAATGGGACAGCACAGATTCCAAGCCACAGCTTTGACAAATGTACCACTCTGGCACTGTTGCCTGAGACCTTCTAGTTACCTCGGAGATGACATTAAACTGTGAGAAAATGCTTTATTATGAGCCATAAAGCCCAACAAGGATGATGAGTATATCTAAGACATTGATGGGAAATGTCAAGCATTTCATCAGGAAGTGGCTGTAAATTGTGGTTATGGGTAATATAACACAATTCTGTGTCTTCTAAAGGTTTATTGTTCGGAGATGGTTTTTGTGTGGGCTTAGTGCAGTGAGGTGTACGGATCAAGAATTTTGTGTGTGTGTGGTCCTGGTGAATCATACTTTATCAAGTTGCATTATCAAGTCTTAATGCCAGGTTTCTATAATGGTTAAAATATAGAATACACAATGCATTTTTAACTTACTGTGTATTCTAATGTGTTTCATTGAAAACTGTTCATGCATTGAACTGATAATCTACCAGTAGAACATTTTACAGTGTATGAAAATGATTTAGTCTATGGAAGCCCAACATTTGTGTGTGAGAGAGATAAAGAGTTGGCATGGTCACTCAACCTCCACTTAAGGCATGTAGACGCACTAACACGAGCACACACATTGAGGGAAATGTCTAGAGGATGATAGAACAAACTCCCTCGTGTTCCCATTATGGTGTGAAAATAAAAAAAAATTATATTGTCCTGTTGTCATACTAGGGTACATTTTTTGGGGGATTTAATCTCCTGTGAGAATATATCTGGAGCATCGCACATTTTATAGCGGTTCAGAGTCTCTGGGGTCATTTTCCATTGTGCTCTTAATTGAGAGTGTTCTGCAAAAATCATTACTTTATTAATGATTTAACACAAAGTAACTAGCCGCTGTTTTCTGAGTGGATAGGCGATTTCTTTCAGATCAATAACCACGTTACAAAGTTACTATAATTAGGAAGAATGCGATAACTGTAAACCATGAACTTTAATTGCATGTATAGGAGGCAAACGGGCGATGTGTGGTTAGGAGATACAAATAATAGCAGAGGACTTCTTTCCTCTGTTATTATCACAAATCAACATGCCAACATGTGTGCGTGAAAGACTGGGCTTGGCTGGGTGTAAGACACATATGTATATACACATGGTTAAAGGTTGGTTACTACATCATGCAAGCTTGATGAATAAATGAATATTATCAATAATACCGAGCCCCAACGCAACAGACGCCCAGGCCGAGGGCTCAGGAACGCACGGTTGGCATTTTTTCTCAGTGCTGAGTGCATGTCAGCCAAGAGTCCTGGCTGGTAACTCCGCTGCATCCTCCCCAAGCTCTCGAGGAAGCAGTGGCAGATTGTAGACTCAATTATTCCCCTGTCAGGTGATTATCTGGGGGTCTTAATGTAATCTTCTGTTCACACATAGCACATTTCAATTACGCCCGCCACCACCAAACAAGCTGCATATTCAAATGGCCAGTCACCTCATCGCCGGCGAACAATGTCAACTGTAAAAGAATGCCAGCTGAAGGCAATTACACATGTGTTCAGAGCCAATTATGATCACTCTCACAGCGGCGTTTATGGCACGAGCATGGGAGTGTTCAGGAAAAAATTAAATTTAATGACAATATGCTTGCTGTACAACTCCCCATGCCCCCCTTAACCGCCCCCGCCGCTCTGCTGTTGTCTGTTCGTCCAAGCTGAGGGCCATTAAACCTGATAGGAGTCCATTATCAGCTCAGCGAAGGGCTGTGCTGGGCCCATAGAGGGATTCAAAGCTCCCTGCACTTTTACTGATGCTGCCAAACGACCACAGTCTGTGAGTTAACCGTCTCCGAAAAAAAATACATCCAAGACGCTGTATGTGTATCTGTGTTTGAAAGCCAATTCCATGCATACTATGCCAGTCTTAGGTCTTTAAATAATAGCAATAATCATATTTAAAGACACGGCTTCGACTATTCGAAACATCGCTCTGCTTAAGTCCTGACTCTTCCAATACCTGACAGGTCAGGGACAACTGTGGCCCAAACAAACAAGCTTCAATAAACCTAAATTCTGATTAAAGAAATAGACTTACTTTGCTACAAGCAACAAAAAGACCCGTACATATGTACTCATTGCATTTAATCACATTGCTATGTCCAGTATGCTGAGTTTTTGTTAAATGGCTGAAGGAAAAACTAACAGTTCTCATGGGATTGTTCACCAGAGCAAATTTAATGCAGTACTGAGCGTGACAGATGTGTGAAAGTGCGCTGGAGCTCAGGGAGTTTGTAAGGAGGCCTGTGATGTATTGTAGGGTATTGCCTGTCATGTGGGCCGGTCGGACATATTACAACCCCTACATGGAGAGATGAGGGATGGGTGCCTTGTAAACAGGTGACAAGCGTCCTGGATGACAATTCCTAATCCATCATTGCGCTGTCAGAGCTGCAGGCCGGGATGACCGACAGGGCCGGAGAGGGACGCCGGGGGACATCTGCTGCATGTCAATCCACATCATAATGTGAGCAGCCGCGAGAGAATGTGTTCGTGCAGACAAGAAATCGTGCCGTGCACTCACGACATGCGTTCTTAACTGGTTTTGTTTTCAACACAGGTTGAACATCGGACATCAACCGATCGTCAGTTGAAACAATGCCATGGGTCATGGGTAAGCTATCCCCTGCAGATAAAACATTTAGTCTAAATGCAAGGATAGTTGTCAAATCTGTACTTAACGTTGGCTTCTACTAATGCAGTAGAAGATGAGACTGTCATCTTCATGTTCATTGGCAGCTGTCATATTCATATTTAGTACTTAAATGTGTGTGTTACTGAATTGTATTAAAAGTGTAAGTGCAAAACAGTGGAGAATATGCATCTTACTCCCACAAAGATTACATAACCAAAATAATCACTTTAAACAACATTGAACACACAGTTATGGTCTCCCACTGTATCTATGACGGTAAAGTGATCCTGAGTGACAGTAAACTGGTTTGCAGTGAACGGTTCCTCAATAAGCTCTCTCTTCTCTCACTTTCACTCACCAGCAGGTCAAGCAGCCAGATACTTCCTATTCCTTACACTCTCAAGAATGAACTCTCTTCACGTGTGTGTGTGTGTGTGTGTGTGTGTGTGTGTGTGTGTGTGTGTGTGTGTGTGTGTGTGTGTGTGTGTGTGTGTGTGTGTGTGTGTGTGTGTGTGTGTGTGTGTGTGTGTGTGTGTGTGTGTGTGTGTGTGTGTTTGTGGGGGTGTGGGGGTGTGTGTGTGTGTTTGATTGTTCTTCAAGGATATCATTCTCAATTCTGAAAGACCTAATGGGTTCAATATATTCTGTATAATAAAAAATTATCTATTTATAATCTTCAATAATCATGCTCATTAAAGTACAATCCTGGTCTGTTGTATATTCCCAATAATATAATATGTAGATATAAAATATTTTTAGAGTACCTCAGAGTTGACGTATTTTTGTGTCTAAATCGCTGAAGCAAGTTAGAATATTAAACACTTCCAGTTCCATCGACCCAGAGTTTTTGAACAGGTTGTTGGTAAAGCCTAAAATGCTAATTTGTTAAAAGTGGCCACATTGTTCACAAATAATTCAACTTGAACACAAATCTCTAATAAAATGGATGGAGATTTGTTCGGGGAGTATTAACTTATCAGGGAACACATTTTATAGACAATTTTTAATTAGCATCATGAATGCATTCATGACGAGATGGCCCATTTTGTATTAAATATATGATGATCTAAAGAAGAAAATAAATGACATGTCTTAGTAAAGATCACAAAATAAACCGCTTTGTTAATTTAAAACATCTTTTGATTTTTTTTAATTAAGTGGAAAATATTTAAATATTGGATTAAAAGTCAAACATTTAATATCTCGACAATGTACATTTTCAATATTCAATAACATATGTAATTTATGTAATTAATTTATGCAATGAAAACAAGTGTTTTATTAACATTTTATATATATATATATATATATATATATATATATATAAACATATAAACATACATCAAATTTTTCCAATGTAAATTGTTTCGTATATTAAATGTAGTTCCTATGAAACCTTTAGAACTGTCTGTCTGCAGATGACACACACTTTTGTTTCCTTATGCAAAGACATTTCGATAATGTCCATGGCTTAAGTATACAAAAAAGCCTTCCTGTATGTCAGTCATGCTCAGTCTAAACATGATATACACACACACACATTCCTAGAAAAGAGTAATCTGGCTGGAAAGCAATGAATTTGATGTTAGCTGCCACCTCCTGGTCATTGCCATGTGTCTGCATATATATCTAGCACTTCTCCATGTTCAACAGTAAGAGGGTTTGCAGGAAATTGTAAACAGTAACCTGAAGGTCACAGGCTGAAAGAGAGAGCAAAAGGCAAAATGTTTTGATGTATTGTTTTATGTATGTATGAGAGAGCTCAGAGCAAAGCAGGGCGGAAAAATCAATAGCAGCATAAAACTGATTTAGTGTGTGTCATAAAACATAAGTAAGTGTTCCGAGATGGAGTGAAGCGAAGTCTCAATTTAATCTTCACAAAAGCTGCACTGTACTGATGAACTGATATGGAAGAGAGAGAAAGAGAGAGAGCGAGAGCGAGGTACAATAAAATCTATAGACAGACACATAATTGTCATATTAAGACTCTCTCTGTGGGCTGTTGAGAAGCTCTACCGCTCGTTCATCATCTGGCTAACTGCCACAGGAATCAAATCACAATTAAAATGTGCTCAATATTGTCTCTCAAATGTTTGGCAAGCATTCATTTCTCCCCGTCGATACTCCGCCCCATAAATCAGAAATGTTGTGACGCATGTAATGGTTTATGGGGAATGGATTATGGTTTTATAGAGCTAATGCAGCAGAACCGCTCATTTACACAGAGCAGCGGTGGGCCGCTTCAAGCTGTTCCCACTCTTACACGTTTATTACCGCCGTACGCTTCATACGCCCGTGTATTATTTGCCATCGGGTTGTTGGTGGTGAGGCTTGACATGAGACAAAAGGGTGATCTGGAGGCTCTGCCTAAGAGGGTAATGAATCATCTGCTTACGTTGACCTTTCCCTAACCCCCACCCCGCTCGCCCCGCTCGCCCCGATCACCCAGTCATTTATTAGGGGTCAGTAACCTGACAAGGCCACATCGGGACCATGCAGAAGTGATTATATCACAATCGCTTGCAATTGAATATATATTTACAGCATGACCTTTCCATCTGAGAGCCATTTGACCTCATATGATAACACTGTTTAGATGACTAAAACTCCTTTTACAGATTATATGGGATCGTACATTCCGAGAATTGACAACCCGCCTTCAATGGACGAGAGTGACGGGACGCAACCAATGACAATAGAACCCATCAATGACAAGACGTTTGTCGCTTGACATCGCATATCCAGTGGCGACAGAGCTGATTATATTGGGCTCCATCGTGTCTTGTCGCACTGCTTGTGTCCAGTCTAGACAGGGTGTAAGTAGAGATATTAAAGTGGTCCTAGGTTTCTCAGAAACAAAGTATACATGCTTGTTCGTAGTGTATTGCAATATTAAACTGTTACTTTTTGAATGATCATTATTATGTCAGAAATGTTTTATTGCATAAGTAGATGGAGGGTTCCGGTAAGACACACATACATACGCACACACATCACTGTACATATATATGTAAATCAGTTCTTCTGTATCACGGTGCGTGTGTATGTGCGCTTGTGTGCGAGTGTGTGTTGATCATGATAAAGATTTAAGCTGTGACATCTTCCAGCCCGGCCCTGTAATTCAATCTGCACCTGAGATTTCTCCGTGGCGAACCCTGGCTTTCAATAACCGACAGCCCGGCATCTGCCTAATAAATTCAGATGACAGTCCGTGAAACACTCCCATAACTGGCGACACCGGATGATTTTCCGCCTCTGACAAGTCTTTGTATTGAGTATGATAACAGTTACTTTGTCTTCATCCAAAGAAGGAGAGTAATATCAATCCGTTTGATGATCCAGCAAAGCGAGTCGGGCACTTCTGTATCAATCTTCATACACTGCTGCCTGTTGTCTAACAAAAAGGCCCAGAAATGGGATCATTCAATCAGCGGCCGCTGGCTGCCTGACTGCCTCTCTGCGGTCCGAGCACTTATAGCTTGCTGTCAGCTTTGCTCGGGTGTTCCGTGGTCTGCCTCTCTCTCTCTTTTTCTCTCTTTCTTTCTCTCTGCCAGCTTACAGTATGGGCTTTAGATCAGTTTAAAATGGTAGTAAATTTCATTATAAAAATGCAAAAAAAAAACACGATAGATTTTAAGATCTAAATACTGAGTATTTATTTCCTTTGGAATGTTTTACACTGCGCCTTTTGTTGTGTAAATCATGCCCAAGTGTTGCTATTTATCTGTTCGGATATTATGTTGTTGTTTCAACATTGTAAATCTAGTAAGCTGACTTTTGAGGTAATCCCCAGTTTTAGGTTGGACCAAATTCCTTCATATTTCCCATCATAGCTTTGAAGTTAAAGTGCCCCGGGTCTCTGACGACACATATATGAAAGCAACTGGTTGACTACAACCCTGTCGTTTACTGTAGTCTCAGATATTTGATATCTGTTGAAAGTGATAACTTTCTTCAACATGAACTTTTGCTTTGTAACTTCACAAATTGTAAAACACACACAAGCAATCAAAGAAAATATAAAAGGAGGTAAAAAATATATCAGGAGGCAGAACACATCATTCAAAAACTAGATCTTAAACAAAAATTGAACAAAAAAAAAAACAGCTTTGCATTGATGTACATTAAGGGAGTACATTCTTAAATGTACTTTTAGTGTTCATTCTATGTAAAGGATTAAAGAAACATTTTGCTTGCCATTGTTCACCATCGTGGTGCTTGTGATGGTGAGAAGTTATGACTCTCCGGATGTGTTTTACATCATTCATTGGATATTAACTTTGCTCTTTTCTTGCTCAAGACTTATGTACCATAGGAAAACAATATTGTGAATGAAAGAGGCATGGGAATGATGGATAGGTATCAAGTGATATTAACTAAAATGTACGAGATGGCCTACTTACACCCGGGAAAGCACAACAGGTACTGGTGGACTACAAGCGTCCGGACCCTCATGGTCCTCTTCCAGCTTCAATGGCCCTGTCTCTTATCATACACCATCTCTCTCTATACTATCCTATAAAAATCTTTTCAGGTAAGCAAATTGTGTTTTTTTGTGATGTACAGTTGGGCAGGAAATGACATGTAGCTCAATCAACAAAATGAACTTGAATCCATCAGCATGGATACATTTAATGGTCCCCTGGTGTTCTTTTTCTATTACTGGTCCAATCTATCAATAGATTATTTTGCTGCAAAAACCACAGGCAAAAGACATAGAAAAGATTTAAGGAAAACTGAAATTTAACCCTTTTAAAGCGTTAAGCGTCTCAACAGTCCATCATTCTTCGGCAGGACCCGAGGGCTGCTCTCACATCAGCAGAGTGGTAATTGGTTCCTCTAAATCTGCTGAGTGCAAAAAAAGTGAAACTATCTTTCATCAGAGGCAAGAATAAGAAACAACAAAAACAGTGCGTGTATGTGTGTGTCTTCAGGTCAGTGCGGTAATCCTTGAGATGAGAGCGGATAACATAAAGCAGGCATATGTCTTTTACTACATCCTCATGGTCATCCGGAGAGATTGGTTTAATATCTGCTTCAGATGTCGCGGGCCATTGTACACAAAAAGTGCTGAACGATTTGGCCCCAGCGCGCAGTCAAATCTTGAGGGCATTTTTACGTTGCGTCCTTTCTTTTACTTTTAAACACTTGTGGGGTTCTCGACTCTGCTTCGTTTTGCCTTTGAAACACTCTACCGTGGTATTGGCTCATTTTTCATATCCATTGTTGGCTTGTCAGGGTGTCATAGCTGCTCCGCCGGCCTGTTAGATCAGTCCGAATGTATAAATCACTGCGGATCCGACACACTCATTTCATTTACACAGCTCTGCTGCGGTGGCACAGTCATTAATTGAAAAATCCCCGCTCGACCCGCCGGGTGAAAATATGCCCTCCTTTTTATTTTACTTTTTATTAACATAGATATTCGGCATGATTTCCCTCAGTACATATTGAGTGCCCGTCGAGCACTTTGTCATCTATCATCGTATATTACATTAGTGATTCGGCTGACTTTCTTTGAGCTCCAAAGTTCTTAAGAAAATGGCTTTCCATATAAAGACTTCATAGATATTTATAGAAATCTACGCTCATGCGATCCGCCACGCTGCGCTGGTTCCAAACCCCAGAGCCTGCGTTATTGTTTTCCATCTGTGAAATAAAGTAACAGGTACTTAATGTAGCAAAAACAATTTGTCCAGCGGTTATTTTCCCCGCTGAAGGCGCGTGTCGCTCGCTGAGGGCTCCCCTTATCACAGCGAGGCTAATACATTTTCTCACTGCGCTCTGCTGCTTTCATTTTACAGCTGAGGAACTCGGCGGCTTCATGCTGCGGCTGAAATAGGACCCCAGTCACCGCGCCGGCCCCACAGAGTGTTTAGGTAAGTGTGCAGAACAAATGCTGAAAAGTCTTTCCAAAACTTTCTGGACGCCCCTGTGTTGCACTGGCCTCGCAGGCTACACGCATCCTCATTGGCTGGACTGGAACACAATTTTCAGGTTTTGGAACGAGATGGCCACCGGCGTGGTGAAACCAGCCTTTGAGATGCAGAAGAAGGAAGATGGAGAAGTTCTGTACCTTCGAGAAGATGGTGTTCATCATCTGAGAATTATTAAAGGGGGGGTTCACCCGAAAATTAAAACACAGATTGGATCAACTCAAAGGTCCGCATGATAAATGATTGTTGGTTGAACGATTCCTTTAAGAACCAAATATGCTTTCAGGCTTATAATAAGAAAAACTTCTTGAGCCAACTAACTTGAATTTTGTGGCTGATCAGCACAAAAGTCAAATTTGAATCTAATGCGTCATAAATGAGTTGGAAAATGTTTGATATTCTCAATGCTGCAGTAATGTTTTACAGAGTCAAGTCTGTCTCGTGTCACTTTTATAATGCTTTGGTTGGCAGTAATAGTCTGGAATGAGCCACTGTTTGGAGAGCTTGGGAACACTGAATCCTGCTGAAGCTACAAGCTCGGCCCACACAGTCAAGCAGCACTAACTGGGGTCGCCCGTCTTCAGGAGGAGGAGATGTACATGAAAAGTGCTTCTTTATCACTGTTAAATATTGTCCGAGGAAATCACAGATAGTAGCTGGAAAGATTTTCCAGTGAAATTGGATAAAAATGGAAGTGAAATGCAGAACAATGGTGTGTAGATTGAGTTAATTGTTTTAAAGGTACATTGAAATACATGAGATCTAAGATGAAGTTTCATGACATGTTAAAACTGTTTTTATGTACACAAATGGAAAAGAGATGACACTACATAGTTACAACATTTAAGTAATATGCGGGCATAACATCTGAGTTTCATTTAAAGAAGGTTTGAGCACTTGTTTTTATTCCTTGAGAAAAGTTCTTTTTAGAATAAATGAAAATAATTGAGATCCTTAATAAGAATGAGACAAATAAGTTTTTTTATGGGTGTATGAATTTTTCTCTCTGAAATTGTAACAAGATTAATACCAAGTTTGAAAGAAAAACTAAAGCTTTTATTGCTTTAATCTGCAGACAACGAATGTTTTGTGTTTTTTAGAACTCAAATGCTGCAAAAAAAAAAACAATCCCATTGACTTTTAAGCAATATAAAACATATATTAATTTGTGTATTTTGAAAAAGATTAAACAAATATTTGTATGTGATATTCTGGGTTTTAATGAAGTTGTTAATTCATGCGGTCAGTCTTTCACATTGCTGTTGGATGACTTTATCACTCCTGAGGTTACATTTTATTGAAATTCAATGACCAAAATATGTCTAATATTAATGCCTTTTAAATCAAAACATTGGAATGGTATTTCCTGTTATCTTCAGCTGCATATAGAATTCCTATATAATTTTTTCAAAGATATAGACTTCCTCAATATAACCATTAGAATATCAGGTTTGGAAATGACACGTTTCTTTCTGCTTTACTGCACACATCAGACACACAGACAGACCGCAGCACATCCTCACTCCTATTCCAGTCAAGGTTTTCTTGGCTTGTGTGGAGGTTAGTGGTGATGAACAAAGACTAAGCTCCCAGTACCTCCACTTTCCAACCGATTAACCTCCAGTTGAATCCAACCAATCAGACGATGACTTGCAACTGGCTCGAGTGTTTCCAGAAAAGTGTGCCGTTCGTCCGACGGTCCGTCGGCATTAGGTCTGAGGCTAAGACTAACTTGTGTGTTGATGACTTCTGTGACTCATGAGCACTTGCTGATGTACACTAAACTTTCGCCATACATGTTTGTCACAGAGACTTATTATTTAAAATACTGTTATAGAGTGCAAAATGCAAACTTATGTTTTAATGTTACTGTTTTATATACATTGCTGCTTTTTTGCAACATTTTCTTTGTTTTTGTTCTGTAAAAAAAGATATTCAATTTTGTGTGATAATTTTGGTTGATTTTTTTGTGTTCAAATTAAATGCAAATTAAATTATTTATGTATGTTCTTCCCATTTGTGCAGTCATTTATGTACAACGTAATATAGACTTAAAATAATAGTATGTATCGTTCACATGGTTTCCTTCGTTGTTGTCTTAACTTTGCTTCTTGTAACAAACCTTGTGAACACCCCATCATTGTGTGAACATATAAAATCTGCTGAGTATGATATATTTATGATATTGTTATGATATCTTTAATGATATATTATATTTTTGTTGAGAAGTGGTATATTTTGTAAAATATTAAAGTAAACATCACACAACATGATGGGTTGAGAGTGGCCTACACAACTGTAAGTGTGATTTGTGTGAACTTAATTTACTATTAAAAAACATTTCATTGTATGACATGTTATCTCCCACCGCTTACATCTACAGAAGCTTTTATTGGGAATTAGCTAAAGGACGATTGTTATGATCTTCACAAAGTAATCAGATTTTTAGTGTTTTTATTTCAAATTAGGAACGAATTGGTTTATTTGTTCAATTATTTGTTTTTGCTTCAGCAGTGTTGTGATGTGGTATTTATGCAAATAAAAAGTGTTCAGTGTTCGATTGTGCCAATGTATATTGTGCCATGCATTGCAGCGTAAATAAATGATGACATTAAAGTGCTGTACTGTCTTCTGTATCATCAGCTTGGTTTGCCCAGTTGACAGTTGATCTGTGTATGTGGATATTTTGTTGATTTTCACCATTGTTGAGATTCATAAACTGAGTCTTAAAGGTAGAAAAACCTCTCTGTACACCAAATTTTCTCCAAACCGGGAGATGCTCCATGGATAGGAATATCAAAGTGCACCCTTTATCTTCTATTTAAGTGTAGTGACAAGTTTCTGCACATTACCTTAGGAACCTTGACACCACACCGCCTCTCTTGTTCTGGTCACGAGGGATTCCACTTTGCCCGCTGGAGTCTCTCACTTTATTTCTCACTGTTAGGGATTCTTTCTTCTTGGATGGATGATTTACTTTGGAATGGAGTTCCCCTTTCCCATCATGTCAACTCATTTCTGACATCTGTGTCCTTCCTCGGAGAAGCGGAGGGCTGCTGGCAGCTGTGTTTTACACCACACAGCCCAGAAAACCCTATCAGCCCCCTGCCGTGCACACATCAGTGCCTGGCCGCGGAGATGTGAGGCCAGTGGCCTTCGTCTCTTGCTCCATTACTCAAAGACATGCACACAATATGTTATATCTTTACTCTGATTTTATAGCAAATACTTCTTTTGGTTTTATCCTATGTGACTTTTCAAATGCTAACACAAATCCTTTTGTGGTCTCTTTTCATCCTTTTACGGCAATGTATGTTATGTTATCACAATGACATATTCCGTCTATTTTCTAGTAATGTCCTTGGTGCCTGAGACCACAGGATCTTTTTAGAGTTTTGGTGAAGTCCATCACAGTTGTAAGGCAGGTGGGTTTTATGTATTGTTAAATAAAGACACTTAAACTCTGCTGTATGACTCTTAATCCTCTTTAATCATAGAGTATTCCATATTTTTACAACCTTTAGAAATAATCCTTCTTGAGATGATCTACAGATTATAACCAGTAAATTTAGATTTGAATTATTTTCCTTTCCCTATATCTATATTTTTGGTGGCATTGCTTGCCCCCTTGCAGGGGTAGTGGAGAGCGTGGCACAAAGTAAAGCAGAATTAACTGTAACATGGATGTTTCTCATAGTTCTGCTTTTTTACTTATATTTCTTTTCTTTTCATTTTAGTTTATTGGATAAAGTGTATTTTGGCAGCATGAAAGTAAACTTCCTCATCAAATTTTTTGAAAAGTTATTGTAATTTATATATAATTTATATATTTGTATGATTGTATTGAGTTAATATAACCGTCGGTTTTTGTGTCATTAACTGAGGCACTTGCATTTATTGAAAGTGTATTATGCTTGTGTATAAGTCTGATCAATCAAGCTGAAATATGTTTTGAATGTTTGAGCCACAATAAAAAAAAAAGTTACATTTAGCCCAGCTCCCCAGGACTCACCAGGTCGAATCTCTGACATCATCAGGCCACAAATACCAACATAACATGTTTGTATAAACGCATAAGTACAGTTACTACTGTGCCACAGCTCCGTGTCTTTGATATTTACCATCTCATCCGTATTTACTGATACTTTGCTATCCTTTGCTCTTATGCGCTGTTATTAACTGAAACCCCTACATGTGAACTTGATGATGCTGTTTTCAAAGCCTCACCTCCATGTGAATAAAACACATTAATAAAAGTTGCAATTACCTGTTTAACCTTGCCTTACTGACAAGCGATTCTGTAATTGTGTTCAAATTGCCAGTGAACCTCTGGCCAGAGGTGCTTGCAGTAAATGTGATAACAGCAAAATTGGGATCCAATAAAGCATGTAGTAGAAGATGAAAAAATAAGTTTAAAGAGTTAATCGAGACCACACTGAAAGAAATATACTTTAAGACCACTGCTAATGGTAAATACTTAGAATAAGACTTCTGGAAGCTCTCAAAAGTTGGAAAATATTTAAACTTTTAATTTTATCTCTCTCTCTATATATTACATATTCAATTAATTTAATTTTAACGAATAATGTTTATATTTAATATCGCTGCATATCATATAATATTTCAATATAGATAGTCTAGTGGCAATGTTAAGATTGTTCAAACAAATCCGCAGACATTCCCAGCGGCTCAGAGCATAGAAAGAAAGAGGAAACTTCATTTGTTCACACATTCATAAATTCAACAGCCTGACTTTCAAGTGCATCAGTTACATTAGGGATCATTAACTTCCTCTTATTCCTTTATGTTTTCTAATTAGCTCAGAGGTGGCCACAAATGAATTACCATCTGATGTAGCCTTTGTGTAACTGCAGTCTGTTAATGTATTCTCCACCAATTAACAAAATTAAAAAAACACACACTCAAAAAAGCTATTAGTGTTGTTAAATAAATAAATAGAACCAGAAAATTCTGGATAATCTTTTAATGCCTGGACTTTGTCTAGCTCCGCATCAGGCCCTTTGTTGGTTTTAATGTGTTATGAATTGCCGAAGACTTTTCCTTTATCTTGGCTTGTTCGACACTACACCCGGAAGGTCCTTCTCAACTGATCTGCATGTCCGTAGGCCCCAGGTGAAAGGATGCCATCAACAAGTGTCTACAAAGGGGATGTGCGGGTAACGTTTCTTAATTTTTCTTCTTTTTTGAATCACCCATCGTTTATTGCTGTTTCATTTGTTTTCTTCATCTTGTGCTGATCTGCCCCTTGATAAGACTTTGCGTAAATACAGACCTCCATTAAACATCAAGACCAAAGTCAAGAAATGTGTTTCGCTACTAATCCCAGACCTTTCGAAGAGAGAACCAATATAACTTCACCCAATGCATGCACCTCTTTCCAGTGCACAATTTCTAATCCATCTTCATTTCAGTGCAATAATTTGTGGTACATGATGAGAAATGAGAAGACACAGTATTTACATTATTAGCCACTAGAACAGCATCTGCCTCATTAGAGCATTGATTCATTAATGCAGCTATCACTCTTGAACACAGCCGTGATAAAACCCAGCAATAGTGATGATAAGTGCCGTCCTGCTCCGGTGCCTGTTAAAGTGCAGGGGGCCTATCTCCTCTGATGAAGAAACCCATTTATACACTGTCACACACAAGAGGTCATTCCTCTCCATATTCCTCTATTGACCTGGGTTGTTCCTTTATTATGGGCAGCTTTTTTATTGAAGGATGATTACCCTGAATGATGTCAGGCTGGAGGAAAAAAGATCGACCAGAATAATGACATTCCGGGGCGGGGGAGTCAATGCACGCTCTTTCCTTCGGTGCTGCTCACAAATTGAGTCACATCCTCCCCTCATCCATTATTTACAGCTGATCGGCCTCTCCTGGCATCTATGGATTTGATAATCATCCCCATGTCCATATTAAATATGTGACATAAATTTCACCACAGGGTCCTGTCAATAGAAGGCCGCAGGAGAGCGACTAAAGCACCGAACAAGATACAAATGTATGGATATGACAGTGTGATGTGGGGAGGTAAATAAATAAGGGTTATTAGCGCGAAGGGAGAGCGAGAAAGAAACAAACTCCTGTTATATAATGCGTAAAAACATGAGTGAAAGCTTGACCGCATGGGCTCATATAACAAGGCCAGCGGAGGAATACTTTCATCTCTACTGACTCAAGAATGATAATCAGAATAGAATAGAATAGAATAGAATAGAATAGAATAGAATAGAATAGAATAGAATAGAATAGAATGGAATGGAATGGAATGGAATGGAATGGAATGGAATGGAATGGAATTGAACTCCGTCTTAATAAAAAGAAAATCCTGTAAGAGATATTCCCTCCTGCAGGTTTTATCTTTCCTTCTATAAAGTTCACTTTTTGTTGCTATTTACCGCTTTAATGTCCCCTCAATTCTATGTAAGTCGCATTGGATGAAAGCGTCTCTTAAATGTGTAAATGGATAGATAGATAGATAGAAGCATAGAAAATAATAAAACT
Organism: Triplophysa yarkandensis; assembly: GCA_033220385.1. NCBI lineage: Eukaryota > Metazoa > Chordata > Actinopteri > Cypriniformes > Nemacheilidae > Triplophysa > Triplophysa yarkandensis. The sequence continues at coordinate 2,811,496 of CM065668.1, forward strand.
GGATGGTATTGGAGGGGTTGCGATTGGATGGATGTGGTAAAGTTGAGACTAATCAAGACCATACAATACAGTTTTATCAGACTTTATTGGACAAGTGTGCTAGAGCATTCAAGAAATGCACAACACACACATAAACGAACAGACAATACATACAGTACTAGTCAAGTAGTAAAACACAAGTAAAAAAATGCTTTTAGCTCTAGATCTGTTCTGTGATCATGTGACTTTCTTTTCTTGTAAAAAGCCCTAAAATGATTTGAAAAGACAGAACACGTCTGTACTTCATTCATAAAACACTTTCCTTTATTTAGTTTCCATCCCCTCTTATTGAGAGTCCTATTGAATATTGAAGCCTGATGGGATGGGCTTTATACCCGGGCCTGAGGGATCTTTTGCAGGTGGTATCTGGTGATGTTAATGACACGTCACTGGTGTTATGCCACAGTCAGCAAGCACTGGGCATATGTGAGGGCTTACTTATGCCTCCTGTTTTACCTTTTCAAACATAAAATTCAAATATGGGTTAAAGAAGAAAAAAGTCAAATTTAGATGCTGCAGTATATAAGTCTGTGTGTAACTGGGACGATGAGTTTATGCAGATTATATGTTATTATATCATATGCATTCAATCAGCCAATAAGAGCATATTAACATCATCTTAATGTAACACATTTTAATCATTTTGTCCCAAAAAATAGCATGCAGAAAATGCTGACAAGTGTAAAAAAACAAGGGCTTGTTGAAAAACAAAGTTTTAGCAAATGCTTTGCGAGTGTTTGTGTGCAGAGGCCTGTTCTGTTTTATAATATTTACTGGTGGAGGAAAATAAAACCCTTATGATACCTGCTGTCAGGCACTTGTACATTGCTGAAAGCTTATTTATTTATTTAATTAATACTTTTAACTGGCAACGTTTTCCTAAAATACACATTTCTTTTGTCAGCTGTGTCATAAAACACTGTCTTTCATAATACTGTATGTATTCATAATACTGTATGTATTCATAATACTGTATGAACATACAAAACAAAACAAAGCAGCAACTTTCACAATGTTTCTGATATTCCAAGGAAACATATATGTTTTGTATTAAAAGCAAGAATATCTGGCCTTCACATAAGCTATTGTTTGGTTTTGCATTTTGGAGGTTACTCTGAGATCAGGGTGTCTGGCCTTGGGCACGCTATGGCTGTCAGATGGCTGTAAAGTAATATTGGGTCTTCCTCAGAGCACCTTCTGTGCTGGCAGACCCAATCAGGCTCAGCCGCCCGGGCTGATTGGACTGACATACTCCATCAAAGATAGAGCTGAGCGATTTTCACATGGCCTGCAATGTCCTGAACGTCTCCCACACTCTCGGGGCTGCAGCACTCAGAGAAATCGGCTTTTCCAGTTTCACTTTTTCCTTCCAATGTTTCAAAAGAAGAAATACATTTGTTTTCTTCTTTTCTTAAACACTGTATTGTTCACTGCTGTTTTGCATTATTTGCATTGGGTGAACTTTTTTAATAGTTACCCGTTTATATTTAACTTCAGTTCAATAGGACAATTGTGGAATGATTTCTCTGTAGAGCAGAGTTTTGGTTACAAAAGCATTGAGAAATGCTTTAGTCCAAATACTTTTTTTTTTTTTTGCAATTTAGATACAGGCCGCAATTACATACTGAACACAATATACAGAGTAACTCATTGTTACAATATTGGACCTCTGCAGTACATATCTGTAGTTACAGGGGACGGAATTCCTTATTGCAATATTAGGAAAGTCACAAAATTATTTATAATGTAAGTATTGTTTGAATTACGTGGTAAGCATGTAATATTATCCTGGACTTCAATGGAATGAATGGTAAAAGTGCATAAAAATCACTCTGTTCATTTTTGGAGTGTTTAGAGACTTGTCTTACGTATTTTAATAGAAAAAGTGAAAAACACATATTAGTTCCTGTTTTTTATAACTTTAAGTTAGGCTTGATGACAACTGCGATTTATTTTGGGTACAATGTTAATACACAAATGGAGTTTATGTTGAACTTTCTCGTAGTTGGCAATGCTTAAAGTGTGTGTTTGTGTTCAATCTATTAATAGGAGTGTCATAAACTCTATTTACACGTTTGATGATCTGGATGAGCCATCAAATACTTTGGACTTATACTCAACAATATTGCTGTCTAATTTACCAAGCATTGTTTGACAGGTTCAGACTTAGCCAACAGACAATGTTTACAGAATAAATTGAATATTAACATAATGTATGGGTCTAGGTGAAAAACATTTACATTCATTCATTTGCAGAAAACTGTTCAGATGGATTTATCTCGTTTTGGAAAAGAACTCTTCAAACATAATCTGAAAAACTGATTCCAATATGTATCACCATCGGAACAAAGTTCTTCGCGTTCAGAGTCCATATGAGAAATATAGGATTGTTGGGCACAGTGTAATGCCATGTATATAGATGAAGCTGTGTGATTGTTTAGTGCAACAATATTCTCATTTTATTACATCCAATGAGCCACATTAGCTGCAATGAGGATTATTACAAATCAACTAAAAGCCCAAGGATGGTTTACTGCAGCATATGGCTCTCTACAGTTTTGGATTCTGGATAAAAAATAATCGCAAAAGAAAGGAATATGTACTGGCAATGCGATAGGAGATATAAACATAAACATGGCTAATTTGCTTCATTACATAGCAGAAAGGTGGAAATTACAACAAAGCCATAAAGATCAGGGTAATGTATATTTAATTTCATTTCATTTAAGAGCCATCTGTTTACTGCCGTTGAGTGCACTGTAATATTTAGGTGTTTTTTGGGGTTTTTTGTTGTGTTTTCACTTTTGACAACCGTGATAACGCTTGGCGGCTTTCCCATATTTGTAAAGTACACTTTTGGATTATGGATGCCGACAAAATAGTACAAAACATCCGAGATCCATTCCCAGGACTGGACTGAAGATTCTAGTTTCTTATGCTTTTAAAAAGACTGCAAGCAAGGAAGAAGATCTCTGTGTTTTTCTGCAGTCTCCAGGGTCTCGTCTTCCGCTTTTCCTCCAGTCTCATCTTCTTTGTCGCCATATGGGAATTTGAGCCCTGTCCTTTATGGCCACTTCTCCACTTATTGTCGTTGTTATAGTCGCAGCTTTTTTTCTTCAATGAAGAATAATCAAATGTTGATGGCACAGTTCAAATGGACCATTAAATATGGAAGAGTGTCGTTCTGGGAAAGTTTTGTCGTGATGTGTCTGCGTGGAGGAGCCTGGCAGTCTGCCGCAAACAGCCCAGCCATGTGCCGCAGCTAATTTGATTATAATATAGTCATCTAAGCTATTCAATTAAATATTCTAATTAACCTGAAGTATTCAGCAAATGATGCTAATTACAAATATTCTCTGGAGAGGAAGCGTGATGAAAGCCGGGATGTGGGAGTGATTCTTCAAGCCAGTGTTTCGTATCATGATGTCCTATATCATAGGCTCCGCTAATATCAGATTGCTCGCTAATTTGCCTAAACCTCATTTGTTTAATGCCATTAGCATTTTGTTTGAAATCATAATAAACACGCGTTCTGCTCTTCAGTGCACACTTGGGGAAGTTTAGTGCTTCTGTTTACTAAAGCACCATCTCCACAAGCCAAACAATACCAAACCTCGGCCTTTGCTTATGTCGCGTCCTCGTTCTATTATTTAGTCATTAACTCTTCCTTTTAACAAATATTTGTCGCATTTTCCTGATTTAGAGAAACATTTACATATTCGTTATATTACAGTTTTTAAAAGTCCTCATTTTTGAAAACACTAGACATTCTTTGGGCGTAAAAAAACAAGCAGTGTATGTGGTGAGAATGATTGCTTTATATTCATAGTTGTGCATAATGTTGCCTCTGAACATGGCATTGTAGTCACTCTTAGCAATGCGTTTCAATAAGGCAATTTTCTCCCTGCCTACAAGCATCAGTGGGATGCCATTCAGAACAAAGCAAGGCTATGACACTTTTTCAAGCATACATCTGCAGGACAAAACGGCACTTTATTAAAGGAAAATAGAATTTCAAAATCCTTTTGACATGAACAAAAAAAAAAGAAGTAGATATTTGCTTATGTAAAAAATGTTAAGAGGAGGATTATTATATACTCAATATTGTTGAAAACCCGTCATGTGGAATAATTATAAAACTATATCACCACTACTTCTATAATAATAATAATAATAATAATAATAATAATAATAATAATAATAATAATAATAATAATAGTAATAATAATTTAAAAAAAAACAAAACTAAAAATGATAATAATAATAATAATAAAGATGCATGAATTTGTTCATGTGAAATAACGTTAAGCCCAATTTTTTATAAAAACTGAGGACAATTATTATATACTCATTATTTTTGAAAACCATCATGTGGAATAATAATAAAACTAATACCACCACAACTACTACTACTACTACTACTACTACTTATAATAATAATAATAATAATAATAATAATAATAATAATAATAATAATAATAATAATTATGACAATAATAATAATAATAATAATAATAATAATAATAATAATAATAATAATGACAATAATAATAATAATAATAATAATAATAATAATAATTATTATAATAATAATAATAATAATAATAATTATAATAATAATAGTAATAATAATAATGTGATTTTTTTCAGGTCAGTAGCAAAAGCTACTTTACTTCTGGACTGACTTACAGTGCTTGCAGTCCCCATTTAGATTTATACTGTATTTTTTTGATAATAAAACATAATGAAATAAATATGTTTCCTGCAAATAAGTCAAACCAGTTACGGTGTCGGATCTGTTTCCTTTTTAGGATAGAGAACTTTGCATTTCCAATGCTCTTGGAATTTAACAGAATAAAATATGTTTAAATAAAAATCCCAAATATGTTATTTCAATATATCATAACTGCTCATCATTGATTAGCAATAAACTGTGTGCGTGTGTTCGTGTGTGTGTGTGTGTGTGTGTGTGTGTGTGTGTGTGTTCGTGCGTGCGTGCGTGCGTGCGTGCGTGTGTGTGTGTGTGTGCGTGTGTTGTTACGACTTTATGTGACTTGCCTTATCCCACAGCCGACCATCACGTTCCTTCTGAAGCACACACAAGCATCCCTTTCAAACAATCTTCCTGTTCACCGACACTTGAACAGCATTGTATTCAGAGATCAGTAGAGCAACACCAACAATCTCAGCTGTCAAAAACAACACAGGCAGAATAGTATTCTCACATGACTGACTGACAGTATCCATGTTCTCCTGAAACAGTTGACAGGAGACAGGGCTAGATGCAGGAGTGTTCCTGTTCTGCAAAAGCTGAAATGTAATTGGCCTATATCCCAAGCCAGATGAGCCGGGTTTTAGAAAATGCACGTGAAGTTTTTCACAGACATTTATATCGTTTCCCTTACACAAAGAAAAAATTGTTTTCAGTTTATAATTATATCGCTATTTTAAATCATATAAAATACAGAGTAATGCATTATTAATGTATGTACGCAATATGGTGTGAATAGATGTATGACGTGAATTACACCTGAATGGCATTGTTACTTATTTATAATAAAGCACTAGTCAAGTACATTAAATAAACATTTACCATACAATAGAAAGATTACACCACAAATACACCTCCCCAAAAATTACAAAAACATTTTCAGTTTTTCTGTTCTATTTACTTGTAAGTTTTAGGTAAAAGTGCATTTATAAATAACAGAAAAAGACTGTATGTAAGGAAGTGTACAGTATTTTCTTTATATTCTACCTATGTATCACAAATCGTGTGTGGTCACCTGGATTATCATCACAGTATGCATGTGTCTTGTCATTCACATTGCTGTTGGATTTCTTTGTGACTCCTAAGGTCGGATTTTTGCTATGATTAGAACACATTATTTTTCATGTCAGAATAATAGACTGACCCATTGTGCTGCTTCCTGTCATCTTCAGAACGCTGTGAAACGTTGTCACCAGGGTAACACTCAAGTGTTTGAGTTTATTAAATGTGGATTTACTGTGGATTTTTAAACAATTGCAGTCTCCGATCTCCAACACCCCTCCAATAGAATTCCTGTGATTATTACCATGTGTAGTAACATTATGTCAAGACATAAAACATGCTAATTTGTAAAAGGATTTTTCACATCTTGATCCTTGTTGTCATGGCAGAGGACTCAACTAATGGTGAAAAGCAGAACAGACAGTATCTCATAACCTCTTTGTGAACTCTTTGTAAGGTTATGAATCAAACTTAAGTTGTTTGGTCATAGAGTCTTAACAAATGCATATGACTATTGTGAGTCAGTCGTAGCGCCACCAACTGGCGGCAGGAAGTGTGTCACTTATCACAGACGAAAGTCCACTTGTATCTTTGTTGAAATGTGCCCACATTGCATTTATTTCCGAGAGCCACCATGTGGTGATGGCATCACAGTGCTTGATCTTTTTATCGCTGCCTGTCGAATTCCAGCCTTTAAACAAATCACAAACACAAGGATGGAAATAAATCAAAAGTAGTTTGGATTATATTTATATTACAATGGAAACATTCTATGGAAACCTTTTTCTCTAGACTAGTGAAGCTGTCCTTTCTGTACATCATTCCATGAACAGTAATAATGTGTTTATAACAGTGATAAGAGGAAGAACACGGGCCTTCGATGACAGATCTGGATTTGGGATTTGGATGATTGGTCCCTGGATGTGGCCATTACTCCCTAAATCATTACAAGTTATCGGTGTCAAACAGCAGAAGAGTAAAGTTTGATTTGGACCGGAGAGAAATCAAAGTCAATCAAAATGCCCTCTCCCAGACTATCGATTCTCTTTTGTAAACATCAAGATGGAATTGATTATTGAGAAAAGTTAAAGCAGTGTGAGTGGTTTGTTTCTTGACCTTCTGTCATCTCTCCAGCTTCTGTTTTTTCACTTTTTCTTTTTTATTACTGACATAAAGACTATTATTCGGGCACACCAAATTGCTTAATCTTTGTCAATAGAAAAAACATAAAAGCTTGGTTTTTATATCATGCAGCTTTATAACATGGCTTAGTAGGTCTTGTTTAATGTATATTGACGGTGTTGAGTCTGTCTATGTTGTGATATTGGTCTCTATGAAGCCTTAGTTTAATAATAAAGCTTGGTCTTCTATGGACTGTTGTTCATATCAAAATAATAAGAACTAGCGGGCCGATCAAAATCAGCTTTGTGCACCTGTTATGTACATATTGTTATAAAATAAACTGTTTTACACATAAAAAATCAGTTTTATGCCAAAAATTATAAGAATATTGAAAAAACAATATTTTTCCATAGATATATGGTTTTCCTATTGTAAATATATCAAGACAAAAATGGCAGGTAACACATCTGGGCAATCCGTGGAATGTCAACCGTACAATGAAAATCTAGAGATTTTACCAAAGGTTTTAAACAAACTTATAGCTCAGATGTCAAGGTTATATTGTTCAAATAGCCATGCGAGGTCTCTCTTTAAATTCTTAGAAAATAACTTATATTTTTAGTGTGTGATTTTTCCTAGTAAAGTTTTTGGATTGTGATCGCTAATACGGAACCAGCAGGGATACCATGACTGAGGTGAGACCCTTGAGCAAGGCACCGTTCCCCCTAATGCTCCCCGGGCACCGCAGCATGGGTGTGTGTCCGAGTGTGTGTTCACAGTGTGTGTGTGTTCACTAACTGTGTGTGTACACTAGAATGGGTTAAATACAAGCACAAATTCCAAGTATGGGACACTTGGGCACATGACACGTCCCATCACTTCACTTCATTTCACTATCAACAAGGGCTTTGTATTTTTAAACAGTTGGTTTAGTACATCAGTTAAAATTACATTCGAAGAGTATTTTATGTGACGTCCATAACGCTGGAATTGCCCATCTACAAACTTCACTCGCAGTTGGCCGCTCTCTAAGAGAAACCCACTCAAGATTGACACCCATGTCGGGTTCTGCTTTCCACAATTACAGCAGTAAGCCAATAGAGACATTCATTTACTTTACTTCATTAGTAATATGTCCTGTTAAAGACTTCGTTTGGATAAATTTAACGGCGATTTTCTTAATATGTTGATGTTTTGCATTTTGCATCCACAGGTTCCGGATTTTTTAAATACTTAAATCTTGGGGAAAAAATTTCTTAACAAAACTTCCTATCGGTGGAAATTATTCAGCTTTCAGTTCATGTGTAAATCCCTTTTTTAAAAACATGACCATAATGACTGGTTGTGTGGTCCAGGGTGACAAGGTTGACATGCACAATATCCATACATTATACAGAATAGCCTACATAATAAAGTCAATGCCTCTTTGACATGGCACAACACACTTTGAAACAGCTCTTCTTGACTTTTTTGCACTAAGGGAGTTACTTTTTTATTGTAACTTTTTTATCTTTTCTATTTTTATTGTTTTATTGCTATGCCTTCCAAATTTATGAAGACCTCTTCTTAACCAAAAGAAACACTATACACAGAATGTGAGTAAGCATCTTAATGGGGTCACATTATGCTTTAAGACTCCAGAAACCAAAAATAAAATTTAGCAGTGTCTTGAAATAAACTATAGACACAAAAAAGAAACAAAGCAACCCAAAGTTCAGGCACGTTGTCATTTGAAAACCTATGTATTTACATAATAGAATCAGTAGAATCAAATGGGATCAATGGAGCGGCCTTGAGACTGTATGAGCATACTAGTGTGGAAGTCAATGGCTTCCTCTAACACCGTCTCTAATCGCATTTAGTTTCTTTTCCCTCTCTCGCCAAGCCCTTCCAAGCAGATGTCCTCTGAAATGTTAAAAATTTAATTTGTCGACATGTCTACATCATATGCTCAATCACTGTCCGTTCAATGACGAAGGCCAGGGCTCTGGGGACATGTGGCAGGCCGGCTCGGGCTGCCACACTCAGATGGGGGAATGGAGCCCTGATTAGGGTCTCACACTGACTCGAATTGTCCAAGACAGCTTAGAAATCAGATTATTAACTCTGATACCAGACACAAGAGCTTCTCATCATGATTAGCATGAAAATTTTGATATCGATCAATAAGCAATCTTTCCCTGTCTTGCCAGATGTAGACAGCCTTCATTAATTTATAAATTATGTTTATGTCAGGGTATTAGGAGAGACAAGGTATTAAGATTTTTCTTATATATAAAAGTGTATGCAGATTTCTTTAAACATCAAGAATGTGATGTACACAACGTGAAGAATAAGTTTAATGTTTTTTCATCTGGATGAATTGGCCATGTAGTGTGGTGCGACCATGATTTATCTTAAGAATGTCAAAGAAATGAATTCATTTGAAAACCTTTTCAAAGCATGTTTTTAGTTTGCAGTAGTTCAAGTGTTAGGAAAGAAAGTTATTGCATTTCTTTGAATTTTGGAACTCTTTATGAGTCTTCATGAATAAATGAAATAAACATTTTATTACATGAACATCTGATTTTTGTTTTTTGGTTGAAAGGTAGAATTCACTGTAGAGTTTATATATTTTATTTATAATTTAATTTATTATTTCATTGGTTGCATCAAATGATTAGTGGTCATTTAGGTCAATTACCCAATGTGTAATTTATAAGCCTTAATAAGGTCTTTCAATAAAGTAAACATTTAAATAAAAATAAGCAATATGTTAGATTTTTTTTCTAGTGTATTTATTTTATAAAATGATAAAATTAACATTTATTTTTATAAACATTAAAATTATTTACTAGTTGAGTAAGTTAAGACTGATTGACTGGACCACCTCTGATCACGATAAGTTATTAATATTTTTTTCACTTTTTTTGTTTCTATTTATTTGTTTTTGTTGTGGGTATATTGTAAAAGAAGTAAAAACAGTTATACTTTTAATGTCAGCATATTGAAACTTAATATTATCCATTACACAGATCCATTGAAGTCTGCTTGAGAAAACATTTCCATCATTTTCATTCATACATTTTAATCAATTTTGTGACGTTACCTGGGTCATAATGCCTGAGGCAGCGACATGTTAATCCTAATCCTCTTAAAGAGCAGACATTTATATCAAGAGAAATATGAAAGAAGCAGCATGTGGCATTGTTGTTTTGAAGAATGTAGGACAGTATTACAACAGATTAAAATATTATCTGCATTGCAGTTTGACCCTAAAATAGGGCATTACAGATCCATTACACGCTGGCTGCGCATTGATATCTTATTAGTTTTTATCCGGACTGCCCTGAAACCAAACTAATACAAGTAAGTACTTTAATGTCTTGTTTCCAGAAAGTGGTGAAAATGAAGAAATGAATATGTGCCTGAATGCACCAGAGATGAAATATATGCATATTGATCTTGAGCTGAGAAGCAGAGCATGGTGAGTGCATGGATAATTATGACTCGCTGGAGTATAATTAATCTAGCGTGTGTCATTATGGGAACTTGAGTCCACACACATCGTTATATTCATCTAATCCATCGGCCTCCCCCACCTCCATGTTGTCCTCTACATGCCCCGTCGTGTGCACCTTTACATATTCAATATCTGCATCTGATAGAAAGAAGATCCACATTTTAAACAGTCGCCTGGTTTTGATCCCGGCTTTGAGAGGTGCGGGCCTTTTCGTTTCGCTTGATTTTAAAGGACATCGGGACTTTCAAGAAACAGCATGCCGTCGCCTACAAGCGCTGCTGGCTTATTCATACAAATGAAAGCAGAAGAATCTATTTTTAGCGTTTCCTCTTTGGACTGAGTCTGGCCATGGCTCTGTAGTTGTCAATCAGTCTGTAAATGGATCCAATTGGCTGAGTGGCTGTGGTTTGTGAGAGAGGGCTTTTATGTTTTCCCATGTGCAAGTATTGAACTTTGGGTCAGGTTCAAATTAATTAAAGCCCCATAACTGTAAGTGCTTGCTAATGACCACAGTTTTACCCACCCAATATTTAATATTTCATCATTACACAGTTAAGTGACCTAATATGATCCCGATACAGTCACCATTATGCGGCATCGATCAAAGTGACCTTTGCATGCTAAAGAGAATCTGTCCGACACCTCCTCCCGGTTCTGGTTTAATGTGCTGCCGCGCAGTCTTTCCGTTTTTGGCTGCGGTTTGGATAAGGCCGTGACTGTCAGTGGGCCAAGGGTAACATATAATCTGTGACAATGAAAACATTATTTACAAGTGAAATCACAGCTGACCTTAACAGTAGGCAATTTCAGCACCCCACTCGCTGCTTTTTGTTCAGCAATCTCCGTTGCTTTGCTTGGGCTGCCGCGGCTGTCTTGAGTTGCCAAATTGTGTTATAACCCCGTGTGATGTGAGAGCAGAGGATTTTTATTGTATGTTTAACGATTCCGTCTTTGGGAGGATTACTCATACAGACATTCAAGTAATGACATTTAATGACGGATTAGCAAATGACATTACTCTTGCATGTAAATGCACTGAAAAACATTGTATTTTAGTAGTTTTTCATGTATATATTTTACAATACCATTGTAAGCAGTCTTAGTATTTTAAGCATCCCAGACCAATGTCTTAAGGAAGTGATTGGACTGATAGGATGTCTCATTATGAGCACACTTTTTAATAAATATATACGATTAAAGTTCTAATGTGGGGTGATTAATGGACTTGCTGTTTTGAATGTATGTGTTTTTATTGTTTCATTATTAATGTTTTCAACGTTTTCATTATTTTTTCCATTGTTAAGATTTTAAGGTTGTGTAGTGTAAAATGTCTAAAGATGACAGACAGCAATGTTGTTTAAAAGAACAAACCATACGTTGTGTTTGTATGATATTATGTTAAAACTTTTGTAAGTACGAATTTAAAGGAAATTAATAACACAACAAAAAAGGGTTTGTTTAAAACAATCTTCTGTTGTCTGTTTGTGTGTGTGCACCTGCAGCCTCTCTAGTGTGTGTGCTATTTGTTGAATAGGAAGCCTTGTCTCTGAGAGGTGAAAGAGTTGACTACCTCATCACTTTCATGACAGCACTGCAGAAATCAGGCATGGCAGTTTCATATGAGCTCAAATACTGCAATCCTAAATGTCTTTGCACCAGTTACCATTTCATACAAACCACAAATTCACAATGACATCTGGTTAAGGCCCCTGTATACCAGCTGATGGATGTATGCCTACATGTGAGAGGTTTTTTAACAACAAAGCTGATCCTATCCCACACACTTGCACAAATACACGTTCACATTTGAGCACACGTCGTGTAATGGACACTATATAACTGTGGAACTTTAATCACACAGCCTGAATTTTCTTTTAGTAAGTTGGGGGAAATTCCACATCGCATGGCTCACAAAACCATCCGAATGAATCATCTATATTTATTAATGTGTATGGAATCTTAATGACCTGTGCATTTCCAGTTCTTTGCTCTTGTAAAAACTTCATTCAAAATCTGTCAACATTAGCAGGACTGTATATAGACTGATGTTTTTTGTGTTTTTTTTTAAAATGCATTTACATTTTACATATACATTTATTAATTTGGCAGACGCTTTTATCATAAGAGACTTACAGTATAATGCAGTGGGCCAAATATCGCTGCAGAATAAACACATTTACATTTTCTTGTAACTGAACATGACTCGTGCGTTGTTTTCTTCTCTGAACAGATAAAACAGAATGTTACATTAGCTGTTAATATCAGTATACACACTGTAAGATTAAACTCCCAGCATCTTTAGTAATTGCTTTTTCAAAAAAGAAAAAAGCTCTCAAGCAATAAACTGACTGGTGACAGGAAGTCAATGAGATGGACAGGCGTGCAGTCAGAGACAAGGCATGTCCAACACTCTCAGCACCAAAGCATCATCGGCACAGACCAAATAAAATAGAACTGGGCCAAACCTACAATACTCCAGTGAGAGTCTGATGTTATCTAATGATCGAGAGTCCTTTTAAATTCTTACCGACCCACCAATCCAAGTCCTACCTCGAAATATCCCCTGGTTGTTTGCTGTGCACTTATAAATGGCATTTCATCCCCAAAATTTAAATTCTTTAATTGCTTTCATGCACAAAAAATGTAGTATTAAATATCTTAAATAGACACACCGAGTCAATTTGAGTCATTAAAAAAATGTCTTCTGAACACTTTGTTCATACTCATTTGAATAGTGTTGTAAAGCAATAAAAATAGATATATGAATAAAAGCTTGTTCTGACAATATTAAATCACCATGGGACTCTAAGTCTTCTTGACTGGTGCACTTTTACATTACACATGACTGAAATAATAATTATGCATATTTTTTTAACATATTTTATCATATCAATTGATTTAACCAAACTGTATGTGGTCTTCATGTGTTGCTTGAAAACCTGGAACCTGACAAAGAACCTAAAGGATTCTGAGGAATAATGACTAAAATAGTGAGTAAAAATTAATACTGTATTTCAAATATCTCCAAATATTACTCACAAGATAAGTTGCCATGTTATAAGGGGAATAATGCACAGTAAAAACTGTGTTCCTATAATTATAATGCATAAGTGATGGTGAAGTGTAAAACGATCAAATAAAATGAAACCGATTGGGAAATGTTGAGAATGAGAGGTTATTTCTATAGCGCTTATCAAATAAACAATCAATTGCAACGTTTTAACAATGAAGTGCATTCTTTGTAAATCTCCAGCGCTGGAACAGTTTGTAAGATTCATGTTGTGTGTCACTCTGTAATGTAAACAGACATTCTACTTTTAGATTTAAAGAGGATCATTTAAAACCACATTAAAAGCAATTATAATGGAAATTGTGCAGGAACAAGCACATTAAGATGGTTTGTTGGGACTGGATGTACGTGAGCGAGCCGCATGTATCACGCCATTGGAGTTGATATGGTCGCTGATTTCTTCCACATTTTAAAAATTCCCAATTATTTGCATTCATTGATTTAAGTGGAGGATGGGATGCTTCATGCAGAAATGCTGATGCTGACCCGTGCATAGATAATTTGCCATGAAAGACAATCGATAAATAACAAACAGTCCCTAATCAGAGCCGAACCTGACAGAATGACATTCCATTATCCCTGTCTAGTGTTGGGCAGTCAGAACAAGTAAACTTCATAGGGCATGGTAAACATACACGAATCCAATTTATATTGTTTAGATGTGCTTTATTTTATATGTTTTGCAACTTTAATTTTTTTGTTTTAAATACAAAACTTTTAATTATTTCTCCCTGACATGTTTTATTACCACAATTGTTTGCAAGAATGTAAGGTGAATTTTAAAACGATTAGAAAAATACTAAAAAGACAAAAATTTTATATATTTTAGTCTATACATTTGCATACACAACTGTACACATTTTATGTTTAATTGTCATTTTTTTATCTGGATTGGGGTGGCCTTTATAATAATAAGGATTACAGTTCCACACTCTACACCCTTAAAGGGAAAAACACATACACATGATATGATTTTTTGTGAGTGACAGATCGTGAGTGACGTCAGCAGAGGGTCTCTGATTGGACATGTACAGAACAAAATTACCCTCCACCTCCCTGACATGTCCAACAATCAATATACGTGCCAGTCCGTCTCATGAATAAAAATTCATACGTCAAAAGCAGAGGGCATGAAATAGAGAGAGAAGGAGAGCTGTTTAGCAACTCTATTTGTTCGTCTCCTAGAAGTGGGATGACAATGTCATGTAGGATGTGCTTGAAAGATCTTGGTGTGTAGAATGAAACTGTTACAGTGGAAAATCTTAAAAAAACAATGTTCAATTTTCAGAATTCTATGGTGGGTAGATAATCAGGGCCCTGCTTAAAATCACACGGACCCTGACAAAATGTTTGTATTGATGTGTCCCTCCCCCACTCCCATTCAATAGGTTCTAGAAAGCCTTTATGGGCTCCTCTCCTCGTGGGCCCTGGGTCAACATTGAGGGCAAAGATTTTTTTTAATTTAAGACTTAACAGCAAGCTTGTTTACATTAGATTTTTTAACATCAAAATGTGTGTCATTATTGACCGCAGCTAAAAAAAAGCAAACACTGTAGTAACAAGAAAGGACACACTTCCTATTTGCACCTCAGCCAACAAGGGATGTTTAGTAAAAAAATACATTTCTTGTTTACGGTACCCTGTAAACTCAATTCATTGATGCTAATTGAAATTCAAAAAGGTGTTAACCTATATCATTTGTGTTTTTTTCTGTGTGACAATTAAGAATGGTTTTTATTTTCCATTTTATATTATATTGCATGCCATTTGAATTTGAATCAGGCTCATTTAACTTTGTGCTTATGTAATATACTTTAGATATTGTAGCACAATGTATTGAACGTATTTGAAACATATATTCAAGTTATACATTTATGATCTTATTATTAATGTTTTCAGTTTTAGTTGGATCAGATACGTGTATTTAAAAATTACATCATTTAAATTTGTTTTAAAATTTGAATTTATTTGAATTAATTTGTTTAATTTATTTTAGGATACAAATATTGTGATTTTTAACCTTCTTTTTATCAATTTCTTATACTCCTTTCCTTCCAAACCTGTTTAAATGTCATTGACGTTCACAAATTTTTAATAATATTCATTAAAAAAACATCTCCTTACATCCTTTGTATTAATTTAAAACCAGAAATTTTCTCTTAAGTACTCAATTGACTGTACAGGCACTGAGTGAAATAAATACAAAGAGATATAAATCTGACACTTGTAAAAGAGTGTCAAAATGACGTATATTGAATATGCAATAGAAGGCATCTCTTTCCTTTTCGGTTGCTGAACGATGAGCTTTTACACACCTTAGATGAAGAACTAAATTGACAATGAATGTAATAGCTTAATGAGGCGGCACTTCATGTAACGTTGGTCAATAATGTGTGTATGTAATGGAAGGGGCACATCATACCACCCAGACCATCTATTGGCCACAGAAGTAAAGTGTCTGAGGATGACATCATAGAACAGACTGTGAAGCAGTGTAATGAGAGTCTTACCTAACTATGTGTTATTCATCAGAGAGGTCTAAGAAAATAAAGAGTATAATAATGAATAAAATGCATGTGATCCAATACAAGGCTCAATGACATTCTTATAAACCAGGAACTTGATCTCACAGGGATTTGTAACTCTTTAACAAGGAAGCTTATTGGTATACATTTGTACGCTGTGAATCATAATGGAATATAGCATGTTTATACTATATTAGCCAAAAAAGCCACTCTGGGAAAATTGGGCGATTTCAATCAGAGCTACATTGGTAGGGTATTTCAAACAATGTAATGTCCGATATAATGATGCTTGCAAGAGTTTGAACGTAAGATCAAACATTAGAACGGGACTGTTTCGCACCGTTTTATTTTTCATTTGAAGAGTTCATTTGCATATAAATTGACGTAAAAATAGTTTTAAAAAAATCAATTGTGCACTTCAATTAAAATAAATGAAATTATTGTTGTTTTTATTATTTTTGTATCAATAACTTAAAAATGTAATTTGACTCAATAACACAATTTAAGACAATAAAAACATGCTGTTTTAAAAGCAGACTTATCTAATTTTACAAAAAAATCTTCAAAAACTACCCTTTATTTAATGAAGTCATCACAATAAAAGAACCGCACACAAGCTTGGATTATCATATCCACACTCGTTTCAAAATAATTTAATTTGACCAACATTTGTGTCATTTTACAGCCAAAGCCAAAGAAACGTGTGTTAAACGGCATAGCAGAAACCATGCGGGAACTCGTACAGCACTGTCAAAGTTAACAACGAACAGCACCGAACCCCGCAGCGGTGTAATGCTTGAAGATGCACGCAGTGGAGATCACATTGAAGCCATTGAGCAACAAAGATATCAGATGTTCCAGTTTGTGGCCCCGTGAAATTGACATTAGATCCCCCCACAACCCCTCAGCGCCAGCCCGCTTATGCAGGAAGGCGGTTAAAGGGAGGAACATGAAAGAGCAAACGAGTAGGCAAAGACCACTCACTGACTTAACCTCTGTCATCTGCCCTGTACCCATGTCAACAAAGTATCAAATAAAGATGAATGAGCTTTATAGCAGCGACTGGAGGAGCGGCTCATTGAGCCCAATTTCATCAGCTCGAGTAACTGTTCATATAGAGAGATTAATAGAGCGGCTGTGGTAGAGAGGCATACAAATAGATTTCACCCAGCGGGCGCAGAAACCCAGCAGACAGGATTGGTGAAAAGAGGAGGGGACACCTTTAACTTTAAGCTTCCATTCTTTCACACGCTCCCTCAGAAACATCCATAGTTACCATAGCTTTTGTTTGTGGCAAACACATGACTAACAAATATGGATGTTGTCAAACACATACAATAATGTATATATTAATACAAATGTGTATTCTTACCTGTATACAATAATTTATCTAAAAGTGCCATGTAAATAACCCCAAATCCTAATAAATAAGGATGTGTGGTATCATGAGGGAGATTTGGTTACAAAGCCACATATTTACAGCGCCAAAGCCCTGTTCTGTCTATTCTATTTATGTGCATGGATTACAGAAACAAAAAGGTGTTTTTCTATTGACAGGAGAATTATGAGCACATTGTACAATTTTTTTTAATTCAATTCAGCACACCCACAGACTCTGTGATGGTATTAAAATGGCATTGTAACGAAAAGCCTGGCATCACAATTACTTAAGTAATCCCGTTAAAATCCGGCACCACAATTCAAAAATGTGAATGGCCGTCATGTGTATGTGTGTAAGATTAGTGCGGGCATTTCTAAGCCCACAGATTTGAACACATTGTGTTTGGGATCTGTTATGATACAGATGCGCTCCTGTTGCAAATGTTGTCCCAGACACTAAGAATACTGTTCGTGTCAAAACCATACAATTTACTTTTACATTTTATTAAAACTGAATTGTGTTCAAATATTCCTAATTCACCACTTTGTTCCTGAAAATGTAATAATTTTTCACAATTTATTATAACCTCTAAGACGATAACTGCAAAACCAATTTGCTTCCTACCTCTTTCGTGTTTGAAGGTTAAGCATTTTACACGGCAAAGTAAAATAAAATACAGGCTCAGTTGTAGACGAAGACAGCGATAAGTGCAGAAGAGTGAGGACTCTACAGTGCCCAGGGCTTTACTTTATTAAAGTACTTTATCTTAGCCTCCATCATGTCAATAAAGGCATTACCACTCACGCTCATCCCACACTTTTTACTCTGACTAAATGAAGGAAAAGAAAAGGAAATGAAAATGAAGATGATTAGAGCTAAGAAAGCATAAAAACCACCGGAGCTGTTACAGAACATACGGCCGGCACATTTCTTATTAGTTTACCTTATAATGGGATCAAATATTCCCATGCTGAAACGTGTAATGCTGTCACTAGTGTCAATGATTGTCATGTAGGTGAGTGTTCTTTCAACACTCCTGTATCAGATCCTGTGGTTTAAATTCTGACTCGCTCTTCTTGTACGGCTTTGGTGCCAGGGTCTGAAGTCACACTTTTGTTTCATTGTCAGTATAAACTTTCTTTGTCTTGTCCGGTCTTACAAAGTATTCTTACTAAATGTGACACAACACAAGTTTTTCCCACATTGATCTAAGATTTGTTATAAATAATCATGACATTTACATTTACATTTAATCATTTGGCAAACGCTTTTATCCAAAGCGACTTACAAGTATTATGCTGTCATCAATCATCACTGCAGAGAAAACAAGAGTAAGATGTCTCGCTCAAGAACACTGCAGTCATTGTCTGCTGGCACTGGGATATGAACCAACAACCTTCTGCGTACAAGTCCAACTCTCTAACCAACAGACCACAACTGATGTGAAACAGTGCAAATGGAAGTTTTGGACCTTTAAAATAGTTTGAAAAAGACTGATCATAGAAGTTTTAATTTAGACATTCAAATAGATTTTTAATTTGTGTGAAATATTTTACTTATTTTTCTCTTGTGATAATGAGTTATTATTATTTAGCCCATTAAGTATAGTAAGGAATTTAAATGAGTTATGAATGATCAGTTTGTTTAGCGATAGGTGCATAACACAATGTAAGTCAAAAAAATTCTGTTGTGCATTGTTCTTTTCATGTCAGTGTTGTTAGCCCAACATGACCTCATTCATCATAATGTTGCAGAATAATCATCTCTCCAGGAGATATTTGCTGCCATTTGAGCAAAAATGTGACGGATGAGTTTGTGAAGTGTCCACCGTTCCACACTTTATATTTTGGGGTAGTAATTGCATGGGTTGGATAATTGAGTGAATATCACTTGGTTGTCACAGTCTCTAGGGTGTTTGTCACATTGTCACAAAAAGTTACTTTTTAATTCATATTCATGGATACGAATTTCTCTTTTTTTGTCGGGCAGCACCACTTCCAATCTAAAGTTTTTTAACATTCAATGTATTTCATATGAATAAATATCTATCAATGAAATCTATCAAGGGAGTTCCTACCTATTATACAAGGTGGGATGACTGAGGATTTATCGTTGATTTTTCTGGTTAAATGGAGAGAATGATGCACTAGCTGGTTGGGCATAGTTGTAACAATTCATTAACATGTTATACCTAACCCTGTATGATAATTCTAATTGAACATTCACCTTAGACGCACCTTAACAAAGGGCAGCAATGGCTCCACGTTTCCCTATTAACAGCTGTCTGACACTTCACAACCCTCAACAGCTTACATTATAACAGCCTAAAATAGGCAAATAATTATTTCGTATGCCCATCACCGCATGATCTTCAGCGCCAATCCAACCTTTCCAGCCGACATCAGGTCAGTGGAGTAGAGTGTAATGCACGGGTCACAGAAGTACATGTCTCTCTGCATAATTACAAAGCAGACGAGGATTGGCCTTGTGCCTCCAGCTTACCATTTCATTTCCAAAGATGATTAAAAGTTAAGTCACAACCAAAATTGTCCATCGCCATCAGTTCTCGTTCAGCAGTCTGTGGATCGGTTTTCCAGGGTTTCCAATGTAAATTCTTACAGGGCACTGTTAACCATAGGCCTTGTCTTTAAAATATGTTGAAGGAGGCCGGCTTAAAGACCTCCTAAGGTGAACACTTCGTAATGTTTTTATGTTTATGTAACTTTCTGTTTTCATATGCTTTAACACAAACCATGTGAACATGGGCATGAATATTAAAAGTTCCCCAAAATGTTTAAAACTGCCCCAGCTAGTGACATCATAGTGACATCATATACCTGTCCCCAATCACATCCACTCATTTGATTACATGGATAAGCAGTTCCAAGCTACAAAAATTATTTTTATAATATATTTTTATTCATTTTAATTACCCATTATTGTCTTTTTTGGATAAATGTATTTTTTAAAACAAGCAATCTGCAAATGGGCTGAGGAAATTAAACTTGACTTCAGTTTTACATTTACTATTGTACCAAATTTAAGTCCATTGGCAAATTATTATGTTTTTTTAAAAACAAGTACTTGATTCTTTCTATTCTTTTCTAAATCAAGACAAAATATCTTGGGTTACTTTCCTTGCCAAGCAAATGTATATTAAATGAAGAAGTTCTGGAAACAAGCGAATTCATTTTATCCACCACAAATTTCCAGCCATTGACATGCAAGGACAGTGAACAAAACCTTTACTGCATTCTTGTGTCAGCTCTTAGTTTCACTTTCAGTTTAAGCAGTGTCTTACACTGATTGAGCGGAGGCGTGGCTCATTTGCATATTCATAAACATGTCCACAAGTAATTAAACTAAGGCGTAGAGTCAAATTCATGTTAAAAAAATATGAGTTTACACAACAAAATGATCAACCACAGTGGGAATTTTTAAAAACAGAAATGGAAGACAAGGCCGTATTTCGAGATCCGGCTGTACTTCTTGATATTAAAGGAATCCATAGCATAAAAAAACGTGCTTGTCATGTGTTGATGTAAACAAACACAAATGCAATAGTAAACTAAATATAATATTACTAAATAATGACACAAACACAAAATGACAATAATTCTCTCTCTCTATTGTTAAGACCAGGTCTCAATTAATGTGTCCGTTTACACACAGAAGTAATGTAGTTTTATGGTTTTATTCTTTTATTTAATGGGCCTGTTAGACAGAGCCGGTCAACAAGAAGAATATAAAAATCCAACACGGAAAGACATCCGTGTTGTGGGGCAACAGTCCTGCCCACATCCTTTACTTAGAGGTAAAAACACGCTCATTTAAATACTCTGTAGAGCCACCGTATGTCTTTCTATAGCCCATGAACAGAAGGATCAGTGTCCGGTGGAGACTGTCTGCAAAGCCTCCCAATCATTCCAACACTTTGCTACACTTTAGGGAAACAAGAGTTGTGTTTTACAAATGTACCCACACCATTTACATAGTTGCAGTTCAGCGTCATACAATCAGAGTGAATTTACGTGGCCTAAGTATAATTTACGGCCTCCGAACAAAACCGTTGTGTAGAATTATACCGGTGATAACTTTTTTTTGTGGTTCCGCACACATTTACTTTGTGTCTTAACCTGTGCACTGCTGCTGGTAAATGAACCTGTCTGAAATCATTTCTTAGCCTCAGGTCTTCATTCTCTCTCATCCTTTAAATCGCAGGCTTGTATTTCTGGATCTCTGATGCAATTATGTCACCTGGATTGGTTGGCGGCAGAAGCAGGGAGAAAGAACCTGCTTTGTGTATCAAGAAAATAAAAGCTGGAAAATTACCCTGGATGTTGTGCGCACCTATAAAGCATCAAGCCAGAAACACTTTTAAGCAAAAGCACATGATAAAAGTCGACAGTTTCCATTAACATTAACAAGAGCAAATACTGGGCTTCTTTATCTCTTAACATGTAAATTTATACGTAGTTCTGAAACTCTGTGCTGTAAATAATAAAGAGTGCTAGAGCCAATTTATTTATCTTTTTTCCTGAGTGCGAAAGGTCTGGCATTATATCAATGGTCAAAGAAAAAAACCTTTGTTCTCTCAAACCACGAGGGATATTGCTGAAATTCAAGCTGTTTACTTTTTAAATTATATGATTGATTTCCTTTAAAGTTATTTGTTTATTTTAATGTTCATATCTGCTCCGACGGAGTCATTTTTCTCATTTATTTAATTGATTTTCTGGGTTTGGGTGTTTCTCTCTCAATAACCCCGCTTTAGCAAATATCAGCTTACGTCCGCACTCATTTTCATTAATAAACCCAAAGCCCCTGCAAATCTATTGATCTCCCAGCATGCAGATCAGTGCCCAGGCCACGGTTATTTCTGAAGAATACTTTCACTTCTTTATGCTCTAAAAGTTACGAGTCATTTGCATTTCCACCACGGTAAAGTACAAAAACCAAGCTGAACTGTTACGAAATCAGGGCAATGCTTTCCACTAAAACTTGGTGACTGTCTCCATGTACGGCCGGAATCTTAAACTCTTTCTTAATAACCTCAGGGTTTACCCACATTAAAGTCTTTATCGCCACCAGACTACACAATATCACTCGATATCGTTTCATTACATAAGCGGTGACCCAGAAAAATGGACATCTTGTATATATTTTCTCGGATCTTAATACCGCTTTTGGATAACGCTAATAGATCACAGGCCAACGGGACAGGACAGCATAATGGAGCTTTCATTGGAGGCTGATTAACTTGGCTGTAGGGTTCCAGCTCGCCCCTTTCGGCGTGATGGCCCTAATTAATAACGATTGCTCCCCAAAATGTGCGAATGGAACGATAAACGAAGGACCAACTAATTAACTGCAACCATTTCTGCTAATCATTAGTTAACATCCCGTTTTGTCATCATTACACCCACACCAATGCAAGGGCAGATAAAACAGGTCAGCCCTTTTTGCCCCCATAAACCCTTGAAAGCCATATTTTTCTTTCCAATAAAAAGACAAACAAGTAATTAAAGGCAAAGCTGATGTGAGGAGACTGCAAACTCAGAGGACAGTCTTTCAAGAGAAATGCTGGACTCATCCCGTTCTCTGACAAACGGAGGATAATAGTTTGTTTCTCATGTCCAGACAGAGAGGGTGAGGGATTTACCATCTGCATCATGTTAGTTTCAAAAGAGTTCCGCTTCATTTCTTCGGCCAAAACTCACGCTTTGTGTTTATAAGAGTGCTGTGTTAGGTGTGGAAGTCCTCTTCGAATCCGGCAGTTTTTAAGGGCGGCTCTGCGCACCATTGACCAAAGACAATGATGGACGGACAATGTCAGCTGAAACGCCAATCAAAGAGTTAATAGTCTGTTCATGGTGGACAGTGAAGGATCGCTCTCAAACCTCTCAGAATCAACAATACCAATCACCAAGAGCAGAAGGGTTCTGCATCTAGATGTTCTTTTTTGGAGTATATTGGGCCTGCTGATTTGTTTTACATTTACCATTTGGCAGACGCTTTTATCCAAAGTGACCCCAAGTGCATTTGAGGCATACGGTGTCAGGCCGTGTTTTGCTCAAGGAAATCAGATACTTTCAATGGATACTGGATTAACCTCTTTGTATTTAATTCCAAATATCAAAACTTAAAAAATTAAAATAAACATGATGTTCTGCACAAAATAAGACTTGTTTGCGATATTATTTGAAATGTCTTATTGTGGGTGATTTATGGCAGGGCGCTCTGCTTACTGACCTTTCACTCTGTACATGTGACGGATTAGCACTGCTCGGTCCACACAGAAGCAAAGCTTCACATTTTAAGACTCAGTCATATGGAATAAGCAGCGGTTGCATGTTGTACTTGCATGTGCTTTATTTCCTTTTTCCAAAAATGAAGCAAAAGAAGATTTGCTTCGTTTCCGGATATAAGCCCAGCTATAGAATGCATTATAACGATGAATGATGAAATAGATAATCAATAGG
The DNA here is from genome assembly GCA_033220385.1 of Triplophysa yarkandensis. Classification (NCBI taxonomy): domain Eukaryota; kingdom Metazoa; phylum Chordata; class Actinopteri; order Cypriniformes; family Nemacheilidae; genus Triplophysa; species Triplophysa yarkandensis. The sequence goes on from CM065668.1 coordinate 2,835,390, forward strand.
ATAGATCCTAAAGCACAGTTTCACAGAGACAAGGATGTAGACTCAATTTATTCAGGCAACCTATCAGTCTCCCAAAATCTGTATTAAGCAATGAAGCCAGACCCAAAGTATCCAAGGAGTGATGTTTTAAATCCGTATGTCATAGAGCCATTGGGTTGATATCATTCATCAGAACGTTGAACAGAAGATCAGGGCTTCTCAAAGTCAGGACCCTTTTTCCTGGAACATTGATACTGTGACAACACTTGTTCCGGACCTTCATGTGAATTCAGATTTGGACTTTTGAATGTAGAATTTGAGAAGACCTTCAGTAGAGACAGCTCTTCCAACATGCCACAAATGTTAACAGTGAATTCTTTTACATTGTTATAATGGTGAAAATCTATTTAAAACATATAACCGACATATTTTTAACCAGGCATTAGTTAAAGTAAGATATTTAGATCTACAAGCATGCTTTAGAAACAATCTAAAGTGTGCTAATTGATTTTGAAAGCTGTCAATGCAAGCAGTTTTCGGATAGTTTTTAGTCTAGGACTAGTCGAAACTCCGTCTATAGAACCACCCACACGTTTAAGGCATAACTTACTTAAAAAAGCTTTTTTTAGTAAAAATTATCGTCTTATTTTTTGAAGTCACAAGATTTTTGGAAGACGTGGTGAATGGGTGAATGGATGGGGCTTGATAGTGTAAAACAATGATTGTACAATAATTCCCAGTCTTGTATTAATGAAAGCATCACAAAAAGGATTGGGGTTTTGTCTTAAACTTTTGCAATATTTGTAAGCATCTGAAAGTGGCAGGAACTGTAATAAATGAAGGGGCATACAGTAGAAAGAGCCAGCCGAGAGTCTGCGACACAGATGAATGTTGACACCGACACAGGACTCGCACAGGAGGGGATGTGTTGGGCTGGACCATGGGGGAACTGAAAACTAATGATTCTTCTGGTATGTAAATGGCAATTAAAGGACGAGCAACGCTCCAGGCTGCCTCCCCTGTACTTTTCCATTTGTCAGGACTTCCGTCAATGCCAAATCTGCAGATGGGGCAGACACAAACACACATTTGTATAGAGAAGAAACAGATGAATAGCTGGATCAGATTAGGTCAACTGTGCACGTAAGCTGAATGGTGTTTTTCTTTCTTCAGATGAGAATATGTGTCTCTTGGGCCGCTGCATAGACAAGCATATACAATACACATCATTTACTCTGTCAACAGGAGGTATGAAGGGGACGGCCCTTTGCACTAATTTTGCTAATAGATCATTTACAGTTAGTTTCTGTTTGTCCCATTTGACCCAATGCTGAAAGAAAACTAAGAAGCAAACGTATCAAATGAAAGCTATACAAGATTTTGTCTTAAATTATATAGAAATACACAACATTCTTCCGTTCAACAATACTAACGCTCACTCGTAATGAAAAAGCTATCCATTTAACCCAAGTCTAACATTCACCGTATTTTATTGTTTTCAAGGACAATCCTTTGGTATTCATATGCAAACGTAATGCACTTGCCAATTTTACCATCATTATGAAACCAACCAAGTCAACATGTGAACCTTTCATCAAAGTTATACATGAATAAGTAGGTGAGTTGAGGGACAACTTTAGAACTTTTTATCCTCTTCAAATGTTGACTATTTTTATATATTTCAGTATTACTTTACAATGGCAGAATGGGTATGATTTGTAATTCCAAGAGCCAGGGTTAATTGTATTTACATTTCAAAGAGATCTGATATGATGTGTGTTTAGTTATTGTAAGTTTTCAGAGATTTAGTGATTTCAAACATTTTTGAGGCTTTTCGGTCAAATATCTGTGACTTCTTTCCTTCATTTGTTGTGTTTGGGGCTGGACATTAATACCCGCCACTATACTCTCATTTCAACATATTTACTTGGCTGGATGCCCTTACAAATGATGTGCCCTTTAAAACTGACATCAATTGATGAATGCAGCTTACTGTTTTTTCAGATAAAACACACGAAAACAACATGTCAGCCTTTAAATGTGTAATTTCTAATATCACAACGCTATTACAGAAAAACAACTGTTTGAAATAAAGCTTTGTATTTATTAGATAAACCTTATCATCATTAGCTAGAACAACAGCACCAAAACAAATGCTTTTAACGTATGAGTTTCTGAATTTAATGAAAAGATGGCAAGCTGATATTGGAAAAAACCTAACAATGATTTTAGAGGGATACAAAGACCTCGATGTAGTTTTTTTGCAGTTGTTTTCGCAAAAGAAGCTCATAGTATATCATAAAATTGATAAAAACTTGCGATTTCTGCAAATAAATGCATGTGACTGATCCTTATGTGATTTATGTGCACATAAATGAGACCTGAAACCTGGAAATATAGGAAACCATGTGCTTTATTCCAGTTTGCCCTTCCCTATGTCAAATGCAATCTGTGCAACACTGGGCGAAAACCGAAAGTTTGTTGCAAAATATGAACCGCCGTCATCAAAAAAAGGCCTTCAGAGCTGCATTGAGAAGGTGAATACAAATGTGCATCAAAATGTAATCATAGATTGGATAAAAAGCATGACTGTACATTTATCTACAGGTCGTGAGCGTGCAGAACTGAAAAATCAATTCATTTTTAGCATGTGAGTGACTGACATGTCAATCTAAATGAAGTCTGTTTCTATTTTACGGCTGTACTAGTGATGCAATACTGTATTTACACATTGCTGTAAGATTAATTAAGCAATTTCATGTAATTAAACTGTCAATGCCATAAACAATAACTGCATTTGACACGCGTGATGGATGACATTGCTGTGTATGTAGGAACAGTGAGAAGCTGTTATTCAATCAATGTCTGTATTTACGCTCATTTATCCGTTCAATATGTTTCTGCTTTATGGACGTCTGGAATTTACATGAAAGCTTGTTTTCGATCCCACATAATAAATTAGTATTTGCCGGTACAGACTTCCGTGTAAATAAAAGGTTGATGTTTGCCTTTCCTCCGAGGTTGTGATGCATGGCCTGTTTAAACATGCTATCTGCTCCTACAGGGTTACCAAGGTAACCATGTTAAGTGATTGCGGTCAAGGGTCAAACTGACCAGCACCAGGAAAATTGCATTTGTCTGAATAATTCCCCCCTGCGCTGCTTTTTAAATGGAGCTTCAGCCATTGATGGATACGTCCTGTCATTCACAGTTTAAAAGATTAGATGTAAGAGAATACAAACGGAGCATGAGTGTCAGTGCACACACACACACAAAAGCAAACACATGCTTTTTAATGCACAGATCCCCAAAGCAAGAAAACAGCATCAACGAGGGAGGTCGGGGCGTTGCATGTTGGTTGCGATGACCTGAAACAGTACGAACAAAGTGGCATTGTCAATGGCTGAGATAATGACGACCAAAGAAAATAACAAAAACAACATTAAGCTCCTCCGAACAGCAGGCCAGAGGTCATGAGTGTGTCTGAACCAAAGCACATTCAATCCCTCACACGTGAGTTCGAGTGCTGATGCCTGTCCTTCGAAAACAGCCACCACGCCACACAAACACCTGTGTGCCCTCAAAGTGCCCCAGAGATGAGATAAAAGAAAAAAAAATACAAAAGATTGTGATTTATTGCCAATTGAGTACATGAGAGCAAGGGTGAAAAGCAGACATCTAGAAATCCATTTCAAATTGAATTTCCTTTGTTTAAAACCGGCCACTCAGAAAATACACAAATACTATCATAGAGCCCATAAATGACATTGGTGCAATAATCTACAACGACATGTCACTGTCGCTGATAAGCCATCTCTAACGGGGGCGATCGATACTAACTATTCATTTCTGAAATTATCTCCACATTGATCCAGGGACAAGTGCCAGCGAGGCAGGGGCACACTGGCTTTAATACAATAATTATATAAAGGGTTACAAGCTCATCCTCACGACCAATAAAGCCTGTCAGCAAGAGCGGGCCACAGAGCAATCCCATAATCCATCTGCACATTGCCCCTTGACCCACAGGCTTGCAGGCTTTTCATGAAGCCTCTATAAAAGTTGCTTACAGAAAGATACAGTGCCTAGGAAGGACTTGGAAAGAAAAGAGATTACCTTTAGCTGTTGGATCAACTGCTAGATAAGTCAAATTCAGTAACGACTATACGCAACTAAGACAAACTAGAAACTGTGCTTAAAAGTTGTACATGTAACAATGTGTAAGCAGTGCAAAACTCCTGGGTTTGATCCTGATGGCATTTATAATATGTATAGTTTTAATGCACTACAGTTTGCCTTTGATTCAAATTTGCATGAAATTAACTTTCAGACAAATGCTCTGCCTAATCAATTATCTTTGTTTATTGTGAGTTTATTGTATTACACTTTATACAAGTAATTTTTCATAACATTTACAAAATGTGTATGCTTGAAAGGGAATCAAACTCTAGGTGGACATCCCGGCCGTGGCAGGAAGCACAGGAAGGTCAGGGGCGACCGTCTTGACAGGAACCGGGAGCTTGGCCCTTACAGAAAGGCCGACTCCGACTCATGGGTTGCAGCGGTCTGTAGAGATGGAGCATCAACACTTCTAGAAGATGACCAGCTCAAACACAGCATAATGCGGTGACAAACACTGGCAGTGCTGAGGACAATAGCAGTGACTCTGGGACGACCCCACTGAGAAGCTCTGCAGTGATGACCATGATATCTGAAAGATCTGGTGTGAAGGCCTCGGTGTCAAGAGCCTCCGGAGAGGCTATAGTTAGACAGACCTGACTTGTAATCCTTACCAACTTACATGTTACATCAGTAGATGTGTTTCTGGCAAATCTGCAAAAACCAAAGAACTTTAAACTGTTAATACAATGCTCCAGATTAAGGCGAATTTGTGGGAATTTGACTCCAAAATATACCTTTACTGCTTTGAAATATAATAAGTTGTTATATGCGTGTAAACTTATGCATGAAAAAAAGCAGAAACACTGTATATAATACACATGGAGATGACCATATAGAAATGTTCTTTTGCATATTAGGTAAGTTCCCGGTAGGGATGCCAACATACCCATCTCAAGTGCTTATACTCATAAAGATATACAACGTTTATCTTGACAGAACAGACAACAATTTGTGAAAAGTACAAACTTATTTATTTTATTTTTGAAGCCTTTTTGTAACAATCAAGATATTTTATTTTAATTCATTTCAGTTTTCTGTGCTCACACCTCACAACAAAATTAGGCATTGGTGTCAGCGAGTGCCGTAAAAACATACCATTCTTCATACTTTAAAAGAAATGGTATTGGTACAACCAAGATATTAGGTTTCCAAAGCTTCATACGGCAGAGCAGGATATTTCGGTCATTCCATCCGGATCCAGTGCAAGCAGATTTGTCTGCGATCAGTCCGTAAAGGCAAACGGTTTTCCCCTTTCCCTCCCATTCCCTATCACAACATATTTGTTTCTAACAAATGTGTATTTTAATCTTCAATCTAAATTCAGATTAAATAGCATTAACGATAATTTCTGATAATGTGGCAAAATGGCTTCGAGCAAAAGAACTTAATAATTATTGAAAGCATGGATTGTTCCGTACATTTCTTAATTGCTTGACACTGTGCAACAAAAGCGAGTTACTAGGCTGTGGCGGGCGAGTATCCTACCATGAATCAAACAGAGATGTATCTATTATGTGAGCCCTACCAAGGTCAGTGACCTATGACAGTCAGAGGAGTGAAAACATTAGAAATAGTGCAATTTAATCTTAACACGGATAAAAGAGAGCGTCGTGAGGAAGCAGCATTACAAAGGCTGAAAAATAAGAAGTGTCTAAGACGGACCCGTCCTTCTTGGATCTGGGGCATTTTCTTTTACAGCAGTCAAAACCAGTCGAAATTCCACTCACCTTGCTGACACTTGTATTAATGGCATTTTGGCCTAAGACAGATGATGCTGAAAAGGGATTGCAGGGTGCAGTTGGGTATAAGTCGGTTGTCTTTCTTTCACTAGTGTCTTCCCTTAACTCAATTTCCTCTTTTGGGGTTCATTACTTGTGAAAGTCCTGTATCCCGTATCATTTCTTCGAGAATTACCTTCATGTCTTCCAGTTACATTCATACATACTGACACTAATGTTTTGCACTCTTTTTACAGCAGAATCCTCTTTCTACAGACATCAGTCCATCCCGAGTTGGGAACGGGATTTGTTTGAGAGGTAAGTGTAGATATAAGAGGAGGCAAACTCGTTGATCTTGCATCTCTAGCATTGAGCAAAAAAGGAAAATATCAATTATGCATGATGATCTATGATTTCATCTCATTCTCTAACTTTTAATGTGATACATTTAAGATACCAGCTGTAGGTTATAGCAAAGTAAGCAGCACTATTTAGGTCAGCCTCACGACGGGGTCGGCGTTGGTCTGACGTCATCAGAAATCTGAGCGCCGCTGCAATTCTGTCTGGTTATGAGTTTAATTCTTTTGCAGAATCGGAAAATAAATCACAAGATTTGGGATTAAATGTTGCATCTTATATCTAGCATTAAGTCGTCTCGTGCTGTAATCTCATTCAGGACAGACTCCTCGAGAGGTCTTTACATGATCAAGATCAACCTTGCAATTTAAATCTGCTTTTTTTATGAACGCGTTTTTCATCCGATTATAAACGTCCAGATATTCGCTCATAATTCCCCGTAACACAAACAACTTAAAGTCGAGAGATTCACTCCAGAAATAATTATGACTGCATTGGATTGTAATTCAGTTTAATCTCCTTTAACACAAATATGCACATGAGCGCAGGCCCGATAAAAAATAGAATTACAAGAGCCCTCAGTTAATGTATCATCATCTGTGGGAATTAGCATTGAGGTTATTAGAGTATTTCACTTCACTGCATGACCTCCTGTTCCTCTGTAGATCACGAATCCCATTCATTACGCAGTCCTTTCGTGCTCGCCGCCTTTATAATATTACTCAATTTATATTCTGAAGCGGGCTCCTGGGAGAGAGATCAGTTCTCTGAAACAGCCCCTCCTCATCACCCAATCAAAATATTTAAAGGCCAGCAAAGAGCTTTTTAATGCACGCAGCAGATACCCATTTAAAGTGGATTGCTTTGCTTTAATATGACTTTAACAGGCTGGCGGTCACATGTGAAAAATGAAGAAGCTAATCTGGCTGAAAAAAAGGTAAAACATTTTTTTTTTAAAGGGCAGAATATGAAGTTGGAAGGAGGCGTCTGTTGAAAAATCAACACTCCTTCAATGAGCGAGGTCAGTTTGAACCAAAAAATGTACAGTCTCCTTTATGTGACAGAACGAAAAAAAACACCCAAAAGTTTTTTTATTTAATGCGTCAACAATACGATAAAGAACATGGATCCTTTTAACATGTGCCAAACAGATAAAGAGAGATTTTATTTCAATAAAAAGATTTTGTTAAAACATTGTCATCATACTGTAGATTTTATTTCAGTTCCTTTTATTTAAAATATGTTATAAATATCATATAAATATCTGTTCCTCGCTCGCACGATTGGCCCTTAGATAAAATCCATTTAACAGAAACATAACTACCTCTACAGATGTGATTAAATATTGCGTATTCAATTACGTTTGTTCTATGAAAATGAATGTGATGACATCACATGTTAAACCTTTTAGATGTATATTTAGACAAGCATTGCATGAATCATGAATCTTTGGTATGTACTTTTTTTAATTAAACCAAGTGGATCTATTTATTATATAATGTGCATGTTAATATTCATGTGTTCTGACACAATCTGGGTTTTAATGAGAACCGTACACAGTATGTAGAGAGATACTCGAGACAAATATAAATGTTTGACATGATGCACGCTTGTACTGGTTCATCCACTTCACACTAATCTTAATGATTCAATACGTCTTATTAAAAACACAGAATAAATGACCTTGGTGATCAAGCAAATAATTCAGCTCATAAAAGCCATTCAACTGGCCTTGATTGATATCTTTCAATGGATCGCAATGCCAAAGCCCGGTGGAAAGTTGTGATTAATTCTTTAGTGCTTTGTCAATCGTGCTCTTTTTAAGATTTTAATTAGTAAATGAGAACCTTTACAGACTGCTGATGACTTTAACTAAAATGTTTGTGTATGTTATAAAGCAAAAATGTTTAATAAATATGCAGTTATCCGAAATATTCAAGCAATTTTAATAGCCTTTTTTTTACGGAGAAGCTGCTTCCAGTACAAAAGGGAAAATGGCAATCTTTCCAAATGACTGTCATTACATCTACATTATTACACAGGAGCTAAACACAAGATGAATGATATGATTAAATCATGATTATTGTAGATCAGGTAACATAAAGACATACATGCAGAGGACATAAAATCAGTCATGTGTCTTTCCTATTCTTAAATGGTTTAAGTTAGCACAATTTTTTTGAAATGTGACAGTTACTTATTTACATTTATAGATTCTTTATTGATCATAAAGATAAGTTTATACTACTTCATTAATTTCGAAAATCTATTTGACAGTATCACTCGACAACACAAAATAATTACAGCAATAATTCTAACTTTTCTTTATACATTTTAACAACCACTTACCTATTATCTTGTATTTATTTTTTCTCCTGTCACAGTTTCACTACAATTTAATTTACAGTGTAGATTATGCCGGATAAAAAATTACCAATGGCAGAGATCATTTCATTCAGTTTTCATAATTATTTTCACAATACTAAAACTTCATTACTCAACATCTCATTTACATAATCACACTAAAATAGTGTTTACATTGCATAAATCAATTACAATAAATGTTTTCCTTAACGAAGCATATTTACTCAACGATTCTGTGCTGCAAGCAACATCGAAAATGAAATTTCTGTACGACCGTATCAGAGGCAATGCCACAGGTTAAAACGTTAAGGCTTACTTAGTTATTATTGTCTTTCACATTCCACAAAACATTTTACACACCAAACTGATTTAAAAGCAAAGATACTTTTTCTACATGATTCACTCTGTCATCAATTTCACAAAACAATTTATGTTTTATTATTGTTAATGTTTATTTAATACAAATATTTCAAAGTAAAATATTTGTACAAATTGGTAGGTACAATTTAAAAATTAAGAATATGAAAAGATATGTAATTGTAGGAGATACAAGGAACTCATTTTTGTGCCCAACAACCCGATTTTCAGTCGTTCAGGAAACAGTGTTCATTTATTCACCTGACTCCGTTACAATATGGGTTTAAGTTAAGGTTACTTTGAAACTTTGCACATTTCCCGTGCAACCGGTGGGTTACTGATGGACAGAAAACACACGATTCTTAATATGATATCTGTGTGAGGATCTGATTCATTGTCTTTGCTGCACCTGGTTCAAGCAAGTTAGTTTGGATTGCGTGAACTGGGTTCACCAATTTTGTAAAAGCTATTTCACATTTCAAATGTCAATTCACAAAATACAAAAACACTATAAAGAAGCACAGATGAATTAATGGTGCTTTTATCTGTTACGACTAGATGTATTTTGCCATTGTCGATGCTGATCTTATGAACAATATAAATGAGTTGAAAAACACACTTACTGATAAAAGATGAAAACAATTACAAGCCAATTTAACACAACATTTTGTGAAATGCTTTATATAAGGGCCGAAATGGAAACAAATATTGCCACGCTTATGCTCACCCATTGTAAGATCAACGTCATTTGTATCAGTTTAAGCACTGGAGGGAGAAACTAAATGATTAAGGAGATGTAAAAGTGGACGGGGTGGAGGCGGGGAGGTCTCCTGAGAGACTACAGCACAGATCAGAGGCAAAGGCAAAGCAACAGAGAACGCAGTTGATGCGTTTCCTCCGACCGGTGTTATAAATCATACCCACAGGTTCATGTTATTAACCCCTGAGAGCTCGGTCAAAATCCGAGGAGCAAAGGATGAAGGTAATCACCTCTCGCGTGATTTAACGAAGGGACGGAAGAAGAACGAAATTAACAGTACAAGACACAAGACCAGAAGACGCGGCTCAAGTCCCCCCCCAACCTCTCGGATGGATGGTATATGATGTGTTGTTTGGAGGAGGCCGCGGATGTTGGTTCACAGAAGGTTCACCCATTACCCGAGCCCTACAGCCAGCTGGGGGGCTAACCGCTCTGATCAGCGCGTGCACAGGCCCCAATGATTTTCACATCAAGACACCTGATGTACAGCTTCACCATCCACCAATCGCTCTCCCATATCGATCCTCCCTTAAATGAGCCTTCCCTGCTTTGTACCATGAGCAATAATTAAAAAAGCAGAACATTGATTTTAACTAATATTATGAGGGATCAGGATGTGCACATGCTTGCAAAACAGCAAACGCCCGGCTCGTACGACGTCTATCCCCGAGCACGTAAGGAAACCAGCCGACAAGGCTTAATAAAGCAGAGGACGCACGGAGGACGAATACACACATGACTGAGTACCTCCAAATTCGTATCAATTTGCTTGATATCGTGTATGTGAGACCTTGACATCCAGGCATCCACAGAGATATCGTTCCATTAAAACAACTCAGGCCAGTCGATAGTTTCAAGCTTTCGGTCTTACACGTGTCGCATGGCAATTATTACGGAAAGAAAAGAAAATGATCCCATGGGCGTGCGTGATTTATTTATTTCTTTGTTCGTTTGCATTCGCACAGATTAACTGCATACATTTGCAGAGGGAGCACAAAGATTGTACTTTAATCACGACTTTGGCTCTCTCGCTTTCCCTTTTCTCTCTCTCTCTTTCACACACACACACACACACACAGTACTAACACGTATTGCAACCGACCAAAAACATGAAAACGAACGTATCATTTTAACATCCGTTTTTGTTGCAATGCATTTGGTTTCAGATTGAGGTATCTGCCATTACATCAAACCACTTAAATATTGCAAAGAAATTTAGAAATTGTCATTTTTCTTGTTATGTCATTCAACGATTAACGCCTTCATTTCTTTCATTAAAAACGAGCGTTAAATTATAAAAAAGGGGAAATAGGGCGCGCACCCCTGAACTTTCCATAACACTCTGCATATGTCTCTCGTGTCGAGTGTGGACAGGCATGAAATTACATCAAGAGCATTTTTGATAAGAGTCGATACAATCACAAAAACGGTCATTCTTGTTGATGTCTCAGTCAAAGGTTTTATGTTCGTGTGTGTCAGTTTGTCAAGGGAACCTGATTCTGTGACAGCGGCTACGGGACAAGAACAGATATTGATATGAGCAAATTGATATTGATATGGTTTTGAACTGGCATGGATCAGGGTTGGGTAGTAGCGTAATAAAGAGGTCCTCGAGATGGACTGCGCTCAGACACTTTATCAGTCATGGTTTTGTTCTCCAGACACGCAGCAGTTACCAACTGAATGGTCCTCTCTTATAAGAGATTGTAGAATGGGATACGGACTGAAAATAGACTAGAGCCTTGCCGCGAGAGTCGCGTATGATCATTTTTTACTAATCCGTTAGTATTACGAAGGTCCTCTAAAGTCAGATTTGTGACCGCCATACACTTGTGCCATCCTGGATGTAAAAACCAAGCAGCTGAGGGCATCTTGTTTGGGATTTTGGGTAACGTACTGCCATCTAGTGACTGCTTCATTGCTCTTAATTCAATGTGTGTATTAGGATAATATATAACAATTTTAACGTTTATATATTTGTAATGATAAAATCTGACAAAACATTAAATGTTACAATCTGGTATCAGATGCTGTATACAGTGCTGTAGAATATGAACATCTTTATACTGCTTGTTAAAATGAAAAGCACCAGACAAAAAGCCTTTAATTCGATTATATTTTGTAAACTCACGGCCATCAAGCATGTGACATCTGACGTGTAATGATATGTGAGTGACAGCTATAACCATGAAAATAACAATGCAAAACCAAGCGAAATAACCATGACTACATTTCAGGTCAAATGTAATCAGATTTATGGCAATAAAAATTAAAAACTGCCTCAATTAAAGCTTTTAGAGAAATACTTACCATGTATTTGGTCCCTCTTAGTTCCCTATAAAAGGATTTTAGAGGAAATGCAATCTTAATGTTCTTCTGCTATGAGAGAGCGTCGCAGTGTCATTGACTCTGCCATGAACTCCCGATTAAGGGAAAATGTTTATTGATTCACCAACAACAGCAGTGCTCGGCCCGTTTTTTTATTTCCATTTTGACATGTACAGTATGGTCTTATTTATCATCTAACTACTTACACGTAAGAGAACCTATTCTTTCACAATTTGATCTGAATTAAAACACAATTGCAGTCAAATTATCACCAACAACTGTTTTTCTCCTCATCATAATTTGATCATTTGATGTGTTCTTGCTCAAAGGAAGCATTGCAAGGATAAAATGGAATATTTTTAAATATGAAATACATTTTCAATTCATTGAAATTCATTTTTATTTCATGCATATCTGTATGCAGGTTTATGCATGTTTAAACCTGTTAATCTGCATTCGTATTGCTCAGTGAATGGATTGCACAAGCTTAGATCAAAGCTATACAATAATGCAATATGAGTTGCTTTAGATAAAAGCATCTGCACAATGCAAAACTGTAAATGTTTAAATAATTTTCATAGGATGATTTCCGATCTTTTAGATCCAGGTTTCACCGGTTCGAATTTGAAAAGAAACTCCCATCAGCGTTGAAGCCTGCGATCATATTTGCTCAGCATTAAGTGAGACTCCTTTTGATTCGATGGCTCCCCTGATGCATGTTTTGCAAACCGATCTCCGGTCGCTGATCTCAATTACCAACACCCCAAAACGAACCCCCCCCCAAAAGGGCCGTCCCGTTTCCCCACGAGGATGATAGTTTGTCGCCGCCCCGGGCGACACTTTAATCCTGTTAGTCATTATGTCGAGCTTACGTCATGTAAAGGGCCTCATTACACGCTGAATAGGCCTTTTTCTGTGCCGCCACGTTGAAGCGTTTTACCTTAAACGTCAACGAATCCAACGGTCAGAAAGAACAAGTACGGCGTACGTCCCCTTCCATTTTTCATCATTTCGTTTAAGCATGAACCTCGTTTGCCGTTGCCATCAAAGAGGCGAAAACAAACGGAGAGAGCCGTCTCTTCACTTCCAACGGGCCTGCGAGATCGCGCCAACACAGACACCGGCGCTTAGACACTTTGAACAAATACATATGCTTAGACACAAACAAATAGGCTGTACTTTGGAGATATCAGCTGTTATCCCCGTCCGTCCCCAGGCACTATGCTAACAGCCTCCTCTACAAGCCAATTTACAAGGATCTGGTCATGTTTACATTAGCCTCTTCCCGGTGCATGAAAAGAGCAGGGCTACGCGGCAGAATAGAAATGAGCGAATATGAATAATTCAGTCTAGCTCCTGGCCATTAGCATGTTTCCCTTGAATAAAGTGATAATAGGTTATCATCTGTGAAATGGAAATTGTAGAAGAGAGACAGAGAAAACGTCCGCAGTTACACCAGAGAAAATTAATTTCACAGCACATCTGCTCGGCAAAGCCCGGCCTGCTAATGCAAAGCAAGAGAAAATGTAGCGTTCGGCACCGCTGCCTCAATAATTAGATTAGCATTCCTGCTTGCAGGCGGCAATCTTTAGTCTTTTACCCGTCCGTTCTCCAGATACCACGTTTTATAATAATGAAACGACAGAGCTAATTAGGCAACGTTAAAAACGTATTGCGTTACCTTATTATATTAGGCAAATGATGCATGGATCATACGCCTGGCGTTCGCTCGGGCGATAATGGCTGGGCTTCACGCAAACATAAGGCAATAATCACTAACCGTGGCATTTAGCTTCAAATTGCCTCACGTTCCTTCAAGAAGCAACTTTCACCTGGGGGGCCATCAAAAGTTTATGTGAAAGCCTCTAAAAGTCTGTCGATCCCAAACTGTTTTTATCGGAAAGGGGAACATTTCTGGTGGATGGCATTTTTTTTTTTATTCGCTTTTCAAAAGGATGTGCGGACAAAAGGTAAATTAAATTGACGCCCGATGGTGTGCCCGTTTATTTTTCGCTTGTTTATCCGCAGACAGCTTGAAAATGATAAGCGATGGCGAGCTGCTATCTAAAATAGAGATCGCTGGTCCCTGGGCTCGGCGGTCATGAGACTAGTTTAAATGGACTCATTGGTATTGGTGGTCCGTTTGGAACCATACCGTCAGCTTTCTAGACATGGTCCGAGGACCAAACACCGTTTCCTTTACCTATGGCATTTGATCAGTTTGATCCGAAATCTACCTTATGCAATGTAGCACTTAAGTCTTGTTAACATGTCCCATCGTTAGTTATGGCAAATCATTTTTATTATAATGTTTCACCACGTGTTTCCTTAAAAAGCAAATCGAAATAGTCGAAACATCCCCCAAAGTTATTCACTTAATTATAAATACCAATAATGTATTAGAAGAACACAATAGGTAATAAATAATAACAAAATAAGGATTAAAAAGATGTTTCTGTTCTTTAAATTTTTAATCATCAATAAGAAGTTTTATGGTAAACAAACCATTATAAAATGCCCTTCTTTGACCCTTAATTTGACCAATCACAAGTGATAAAACAACAAAGGTGAAAAAAATAAAACACTGCAATAAAAAATATTATTTATGATTTCTAAAACTGCTAAATTGTAAAGAAAAACTGTAAACAAATGTGTTTATGTTCTTCAGTTAAAACTATTTTAACTTTTACTTGGTGGCTAGAATGTATAAGTAAAGTTATTTACCCATCCTAATTTTGTTTAGAGTCACCGGTCACTGCTTACAAAACTACCAAAAACATTCCGCGACTATAAATTATTCTCAAGGATTTAAGTTTAGGCTGTCATGAAAACTCCAACAAAGTGTGTTCCTAGCTACGGGTAGGCCTTGGCACCTGCCAACCGACGGTATTTCCGCTCACAAGTAAAACAAATAAACCCTTCTTTCTCTTTGGCATTCTGATGCCGCGACACAGTCCATTCCACTTAATGGTTGCAAAGTTTAGATGTTTATTTGCTATGGGCGTGGCTTGCTACCTGCCAATCAACAGTGGTTTAAGTCACAAGAGCAACGAACCAACTGCTTGCCTTAATGAAGTTCTAAGAGATATACCCAATGTGTTTGGTTGCTGTGGGTGTGGCTTCATAGCTCAATGATGATACCATGAGTCCCCCCCCCTTTCTCTACGACACTGTGCTGCGAACAGCTTTATCCGGGCCATTTATGATGGAAGTGGATCGGTTGATGAGTTGCTATAAATTGTTACTATGGGCGTAGCTTGATTGCTTCATATTGATCTTGAAAACGAATTGGTCGCCTGAGTAAAATTAGCCCAACCCTTGGCTCTGCGTTATTATAATGTGAAGATTACATCAGTGACCTGTATTATAATTGCGGTCAATGGGATTTCCTTTCCCATCATAAGTGTTTGAGGAATTTGGGTGGCTCTTACGGCCTATGGGTTCATCTTACACCCTATTCTGAGGTCATGGTTTTTAGAGCCTGCCAACCTTTTCAAATAGGGTACACCAAATGTTTCAAACAAAAACCCGTAAAAGTTGGGCATATTGTTAAGTCTATGGGACTTTTCGGCAGATTTTTTGCCCCAGACGGCTTATATAAGTCTGGATATTTAATAAGCCAGTTGCATTCAAGGGTCTACATGAAACCAAGTGAGAGGAGTAGCGTGCCAAAGAATAAGCAGAAGAATAAGAACGTTAAATATTTTGATAAAAAGAAGCCATTATTGAATACCTTTAAAATATAAAAAGCCACAACTATATGTTGCATTTCAATGCAATGGATGTTAGGAGCCTAGTTTTTTATGTTTAACTATTACATTGTATTAATTTAGCTTAATTTGATTAATGAATTTTGATTATGATTCATATTTATTATAACTGTATTTTTCAAATGTACTGCAAAATGTTTTCCATAATCTCCTCATGTCCTCGATGAACTCCATAAAAATGGTATGTTGGCCAGACCTGTTATCACGTCCACTCATCAGAGTTCCCTGCAATTGGATTTTGAGAGGAACAAATGTTACCCTATCTATACGTGAGCACAATCGATAGGCACATCTTCATCACGCGCTCAAACGCGTCATTTATCTTTTGCGGTGAGATTTATCATTTTGTTATTTCTTTTTAATACCACTGTCAACAAAATCAGAATGTCGGCTTGAGCATTGGGTGTTTGTGTGGGATAAGAAGTGGCCTGTTGGGTAGTGTGTCAACAGCAGTCTTTGAGGTTTTGATGTAATAAATCTTAGAACTGCTCCATTCCTTGACATTCACAGATTAGACATTCTGAAATCCAGTCCGTTTCCATTGTTCACAGTGCCCCGTTTTCAAAGCGCTCATGGAGAACGACTGGCCGTCCTGACATGAAGACACTTTCTAGGAAAATCTCACTTGGGCAAGACAGTGTGGGTTAGATTTGACTTGTATAGATTCCGAACACACCTGGTATGTTTGAGGCGAAATTTCAATGCACTACTTCTACATTCTGCATGTATATGTCTCGCAGTTGGCAGTCATTTGTTCATACGCCGTTAGGTGTGACTCTGTCAGTACTCGAGCTGACAGGCTATTCATCACGCTGCTAAGTCGCAGCGTTAGATTCTGCCTGCTATTATGACAGCCACATTATTCATCAGGATTAGGGCCAACCACATGGGCCCCTGTGCGTCTGCACTGGTTCCAGCTCTTTATCGATCCCTGTTCTCTCCATTACCAAAAAGAGGGGCTATCTGCATGACAGCGAGCACACTGTGCATGTTGATGATGCTCTCGTCGGCTGCACGGTCCTTTTTTTCTGGAGGAGAAGGTGAGGCGAGAGATAAAGAGGCACTGTACTAACTCTCCTGGGAGAGCCACATAATGAAGTCCTGGACGACTTAAATACGCAGAGCAGCAGGGGCCCTCAACACGGCCTCTCCTAGAGCGCTTCAAGTTATCTTGGACTTTCTATGTTTTGATAAGACCTGAATGAGGTTCTTGGGGCGCGCGTCTTGATTCAGATGTTAAGTAAATACCCAGATAGCTTTAAAATCGCTTTGTATGATCTAAATCAACTTGTATGCGCACTTGTTTTCCCAGGCAAATCATGCTCTCCAGGAAGTGGCGGAAGATAAATGACGCACTGCTACAAAGACGAAATTCCTCCTCGGGCCACAAAAGCAAAAAACCTCAGACTGCACGAGGACATCACAACGTGGTGTCAGTTCGTTTGTTTT
Organism: Triplophysa yarkandensis; assembly: GCA_033220385.1. Lineage (NCBI taxonomy): Eukaryota > Metazoa > Chordata > Actinopteri > Cypriniformes > Nemacheilidae > Triplophysa > Triplophysa yarkandensis. The sequence goes on from CM065668.1 coordinate 2,852,654, forward strand.
AACTGAGCTGATTCCTTATTTCTATGTACTCAAAGAGCTCTCTTGTTTCAAATGAAACGGCACTTTCTCCATGGCAAAACTTTCCATTTTTGTCTGTATGATTTGAGTAGTAAAATGATAAACTTTTACATTGGTTCTGTTGCCCCATTTACATTGTGAGTTTGTACTGACACTATATCTAATTTACTTGCTCAAAAATCTGCTGGTTTTGGTTCTCGTTCCCTTGGACACTGTTAACCATCACATTGGTCCTTGAGGGTTTCGTGGAGAGGTAGAGCTTTGAAATCCCAACATCTCAACACGGATGTTCCTCAGGACTCAGGCCGCTGCTCCTCTCGATCTACATGACATAATTGGGATCCATCATGCATGGCCTTTCCTATCACTGTTCCTAACACGCAGCTTCAGTTTGCATTCCCTTCTGAAGATCACAGGGTTATGGCCCGCATCTCAGCATGCTTGAGTGACATCTCGATCTGGATGAACGAACATCAACACCTATATCTTGTGGAAACTGAACTTCTCCTCATCTCTGCCAACAGAGAGACCCATCATATCCTCTCCATTCAGCAGGGATTACCCATTGTGCCCCTCCAGGATAGCCAGAAATTTGGGAGTTGGAATGGACAATCAGCTAGACTTCACAGATCATGTTGCCTGCACCGCAAGATCTTGCGGGTTCTGCAGCCCCTACCTTCAATTGCTGATACATACTTGCTGATGCACTCCAGAATGAGTGACGTCTTGTGTAGCCTTCCCAAAAGAGTTAAAAAAAACATATTTTCCATGTACACCTAACTCACTAAAACCTCTTTTTATACCCTTCAGTATCTGACCTTAACTTGAATCTGAAAATCTTATAATGTTGTGTTAAATCAATGTATTTGTGTTTGCAAATGCGAGCTTCACTCACATATGCAACGAGGCAACAAATCGCCTGATGATTAACATTAAAATCAAATAATGCTTTGTCAGTAATAGGTCAGAGAGGCATACTTTAAATGACAAAATAAACTGTACAATGACTTAGTAATCAATTGCTACTTTGTTTGTGTAAGGATTTCTGCATACCCACATATACACCACAATGCTGGCACCTGTTTCCAGCCATCGACTTGATCTAGACAAATTCATTTCCGCGCGGTATGATTTGTTCAGTAATTTGTCTTTCTTTGGCTTTATCTATTTTTCTCTTCATCTTTATGTGTTTTCCAGTACTGTCGCCGAAGAGCATTGGAAACAAATGATGAGACTTGAGTGTGGGGATGTGATGTGCTTTGTTAGGTTCGTGCCAAAGTGCCTTTGGGCATACTCTAGCTAAGATGTGATATGAGTATTTTCAACAAAGCTTTTCTACTTGCCACCATGTCAGATTTATGAGGTGTCCATTTAGTTGTCTCATGCGCATCATTTTCTTCCACTGGATGTCATGGACCACTGTAACTCTTGTTGATTTGCTCTAGGCCTCTTGGTGGTGGTTCAGCTCAGGAAAGTAAGTGCAAGTTGACTTTCAATTATGTATTTTGTTTTGCTTTTATTGAATGTCATAAAAAAATTTCCTGATTTTTTTAGGTGGCGAATCCATACAGGGATCCTGTCTTATCTGCACACATGTGAACTTCAAATAGCTTACAATGTTAAAATTAAATGTTTGGTTATTGTATGTGCTTTTGCAATATAGTTTGTGGTGTCATGCTATTACACAATAATATATTTGGACTGGAGTCAGTGTAAGTCTTGAAAGTCAGATTGGACCACAAACACAACGCACCTTGCACATTTTGCTCAAGCATCAAATAAATAAATCATTGTATTGACAGATGGACTAGTAATTTATATTCATCTTAAAATGTCCAATAATCACTTTTCACTTACTATAAAAAGTGTATTCTACTTAACTTCCATTACATAGCCCCTGAAAAGAAGACTTTTTTCTTTTTTAAAGTAATATAACAGATTGTATATATAAAATTATATATAATTTTTTTTAATATATAATTAATAAAATTTATATGGTCAAAATATTAATATAAATAAAATGAACTATAAATACTTCTATTTTTATACCAACAAGCTACACCAATGAACAAAAACTCTTTTTTTATCTGCCGAATGCCAACAACAACTGGGCATGGTCATTGGTATAAACCAAATAATATTTATATTCAGTGTGAAAGTTAAATTGTTTGGCAGCTGCTATATTACTGCAAAACTTTTCATAAAGAAAAGAAAAGTCAACAGCCAAAAGACTATAGTATAAAAGTTAAAGATGGAGAGGTTTGGTAAAGGAACGAGAAAAGCTACTGAGGTCAAATAGACCCTGGCATGTCATTTAAAAAGCGAACACGGGCAAATGCTGAAGATATGCAAGTGATGAAGGTGTTTTTCACTGTAAGTTGTTTCTTTTTAAAACAGCATGAATTGTTTATTATGTGTAGTGTTATTTGGTATTGGGACGTCAGTTTGGGGTTCAGGGAGCTTTATTGGGAGGCCTGAGATTCTTTGAAGGCTTAAAAGGATGTTTTTCCATTGTGCAACATTAAAGAATTTATTCATTTCACGTTTACATATGAATTGTGGGACTTGTGCTGAGAGAAGCAGTTGGTATCAGTGTCATGTAAGTGTGTGAAGCACCACGAGAGTGAAACAGTAGACGGGATCAATGTATAGATCCGGCCGTCTGGGGCATGTGTGACATTTCTCTGATAAGTCTCTACCACAGGTTAGTCTTACAAAGTCTCTTGTGAGACACACTGTGACCAAACATTTACTCAAAAGATGACCATGTCATTCACTGAATCCTGTCAAGCTCAGCATATTTGATAATAATGACATTTATTGAATTGACTTTTCCCCTCTCCCGGTCCCAAACTGCATAATATAATGATGTGACTGACTGTCAGTTTTATAGCTTCCATGACATATATGGCATTAGGCATTTATCTGAATAATTATTTAAGGATAAATGTGCATTTAGAATCTGGTTCATGCATGGGGACAAGATCATTTCATTGGATGTTGTTCCTCTCCGAATTGTCAAACTGCCAATCATTATCTTTAAAATAAAAATGTTGCAATCAAAACACTTCCTTATATTTCTGAGCCATTCTGTTTTGAATAAATGAACGCGAAGTTGTTCAACCTTAGATCAGCCAAACTCATAGAGAGATATTTGGAAGAATGTTGGCAACTGTCAGTTCTGGGACACCGTTGACCACCATCGTACAAGCTATTTTTCACCATAGTTAGAACAGAATTTAGAAACAGAAAAAGGAAACAAAGTATATTTTTTATATTTTTTCAAAGTTATTTGCTGAATAGCATCTGGGGGAACGTTAGACTACCATTGTCATTTTTTCTTTTATGGTAGTCCCAGAACTGTCGCCACCTTTCTTCCAAATATCTAAGAACTTGCAAGTGATTGATGACGGAATTTTCTTTTAGGTGAATTATCCCTTTTTAATTTCCAAAGGAAATGAAATCATGTCTCCTAATAAACTCCATATATATCTACATAGCACTGATGTTTCCTTCCTGTCCAAACCTTCCGCAAATCGTTCAAATGTTCTAGGAACAGCAGAGCCGAGATCAGGGAAAAGATGCATTTTGTCTTCGGCGGGAAAAAGGTCATATCCTACAATGAAAACGTAAGCTTGAGTTGCAGAGGATAACAAACAAGTGGTGGAGATTTGCTGCCTTTCAGCTTCCCTCTTAAGTGGTAATAGGATAACCCCGGACACACGGGCAGCCTATCAAACTGGCCCTCGCACTCGACCCCTGGGTGAGGAAGAAAAGGCCCGCTTTGTTTGCGGCAACCGGGTCCTATGTGCCTTCCGTAATGAAGTGACCCGAAATAATGGAAAGCTCTCGGCCTCGCTCGGATGATTTTTCGCCGGGATAAGGGCAGGGATCCTGATTCTGAGTCACAGTTCATTTCATTTTTCGCCTCTGATGAGATCTCCGTTATCTGATAAAATTGAGCAGCCATTACCGGCTCTAGTTGAGGTAGGCTGACTGCCGCTAACAGAAATCCTATACACTTCACTTTGTCAGCAGTTTTGAATTCATTGTCACTAGGGGTTGAGCTGGATGATAGGAATAATCTGGCACAGCTGAGATTGACAGTTCATTTCAGAAATCAATATTTACAATTTACTTCTTTCAAAGTTCATTCTGGGAGAAGATTCCATATTATCCCTTTCCAAATAAGCTGATCATATCTTGCCTGGGCTTTGGAATGAGTTTCCCCAAAATGTGAATTTTTTGGTAAAAATCAATGTCGGCATTGTGCGCTTTAATCTGGCCTCTGATGACAGTAAATCTTTATCTTTTCACGGCCAAGCGGTGGTCGGGTGCTGACAGCACTTCCTCCCAGAACAAAGCCCCTTGCCCCATGCGGGCTCCGCCAGATACATGGGGCCCTAATGTGGCTGGACGTGCCTCAGACGGGTCATTAATCAGAGCGCGTGACAGCCACCTCTCCTCGTCCACCGGCAGACGCTTGAACGCGAGGGCTGGCTCGCTTTCTCCAGGCTCCAATCCGAAGCCCGTGTTGTGATTTCATCCCGGCTGATTGGCGACATCTGAAACTCGTCTGTACAAATCACGCCGAGCTGTTCCTCGCAGGCCGTTCCACTGCCTTGCAAATATCCCATGTCTGCGCTTTCATCAAGGAGTCATGCTATTGCCTACAAGATGTAAACCTTAAAAATGAACCTGTAGGAATATTCCAAATCCGCCATTGATGCTGATTAACGTGCTTATAATTCTAATGTTTTACAGTGTTTTACATATGCATGTCCTAAACCAATGTTAGCGTTATTGAAGCCCTGTTGCATCTCTTAAAGTGTCATATCAAATAAGATATTATGAAATCCATTTTAATGCAAACTTACTATTGAATTCTAGGTGTAGGACATTTTTACATTCTAAAATGTTGTTGTCTGTCAAACAAATATAATCAGATGTAAAAATGCTGAGCAATAATGAATATTTCCTTGTTTGATGAATGTGCTCATTCGGGTCTCCCGATGAGAATTTACAGACAGAACAGAACGTATCCGATGTAATGATAGAGTAGTAAACAAACAAATCTGATGCGATTATTTGTCTTGATTGATGTTCCTACGGTAATGATAAATTGTGGCATTGAGGAATACCTGCAGGCGCTGCTGAGTCTTTGGAGATCAGCTGATTGGAAACATATGAATAATCCTGAGTATTATTGAGCCAAAGGTCAAAGCTCAGAAATCTCACAAATCCTGCCTGTTAAGTGCGTGGTCTTATAAATGTAGTCACAGGCTTATTTATAATTATTGTGTGAATGTAAGATGTGATTTTATTTGGTTTTACACTTAATGACATAGCATGACATTCTAAACATACATGTTTAATTTCTTTTAACAGGGTAAGATTATTCCTGTAGCTCTGCATGCTGCATAATGTAAATGTAAATGTAAATGTTACCACGATTTATGCATACCTGTATTCTTTTAGAAGTTTAAAGCCATACACGGAAGCTTCTGGCCACTTTATAGAATAAAAGAAAAGTTAAGTCTATATCTAAGTATACAGGGTGTATTTTTGGTAAATAATCATAGATCATCAGTATGTATCATTAACTACAACGCTGCATTACACTGCATCTACGCCCAGGGCTTCGGTGATATCCAAGCACATTACATGACACAACATCAAGCACAATGATTGAATTATCCAAGACTCGTGACATTAAATAAGAAATAACAAATCCAAGCTTTGCCCTCACATATAAGCCTTAACCAGATTTAGCTTGGGTGTCATTGCTTGAAAACGCAAACTTTATCCAATTTTCAGTATTCCCTGAAATTGAATTGTTGTTTCAAATCGTCTTGCGGGAACCAATAATTTTGTTTCTATTGATCAACGGGGCTACAAGTTCAGGTATATAAGTTGCCCCGGGTTTTATATATACATGCCAATGTTTTATTAAAAAAAAAAAAAGAAAGCACCTAGGCTTAACCTTAACACTTAATGATGGCGAGTTTCTTCGGAGGCTTCTCCTCCAGTGGGTTTTCTCTCTGTGAGACCTGCGCCACTTAATCACAGGTACACTTATCCAAGAGCCCCAGTGGAGGGAATAAAATACTGCACTTCTCATCGAGCGGGTAAAATGAAATAATCTATGATGCATGAACAAGTCCTAAATGAAATAATAATATCCACGCTGGTGAAAAACGGATGGGCAGTACAGTAATTGAGCGGATTTATTTTCGCCCCGTGAAAATAAGCAAGTGAGAGTCTACTCCAGCTATTTTATGTCATCTCATATCGGGGAAATGATTGGCTGCTAATCCATTGTTAACCATCACAGGGTGATGAATGGGGGCAGCAGGCTTATCCCACCTAATCAATTCATATCTCGTTAGCTCATATTATTTATGATTCTCATAACGGTCCCCACGGGCCCTGAGAGAGCACAACGGCTTGGAGATTGAGGTCCCAGCTGCTGTTCAAACCAAAGCAGACATAATGTATCTGGCAAGTTCATAACTGCATATATAAAAGTGCTTTTCCCAGCACTATTGATCAAGCCATTCCGGAGACGAATAGAGAGGCAGGAGCTGTAATTGGACATGCTGGTTTAACTCACACACACAGAAAGGTGATGTCTGTGTTTATTCCGACACAATAAAGCAATGCAGGCCATTCATATGCACTGTGTAGAGAAATTGAACAATTGTCCGAGAAGAGTGAAGCCCGAGGAAAGATTGTCTGTTTCTGTGCTCTTTTCTTTTTCGGGACGGCATTGTGTCTATTGTTTTCTTACGCACGCTTCGCTCTCTTGAACTCTTAGATCTCCTACGGAGAAAGCGAAGGATGTTACAAAGACAGCCGGCGGAGGTCTTGCTGGAAAAGAGAAACATTTTCTATTATACTTGTGACACTGTGAAATGGGACAGATTGACATGATCGCCCGGCGCAATTACAATGTATAGAAGCACATGTGGAAATCAATGTTGATATTATAAAGATAGCGATGACAGATGTGTCAATATGTATAATATACAATGGCCAAACAGTGCGATTATTTATGTTGGCAAATCTTTAAACCAATTTGTTATAATAGCATTATTTTCATTTCGTAGGTCTCTGCTGCTTAGAAGAGTTTTATTAGCTTTTCTATAAGTTTCTACGATTTGCAAACAAAATTTATGGAGGTGCTGAATGAAGAAGTGGTCGGTTTTGTGTCAGATCTAAAATTGGATCAAGATGTCCCCTGCTGGACACACAGTGTTGGTGTTTTAACAGATACAGACCATCATTATTCTTTGACCCTGGTCCCCACAATACTGTACAGATGTGCCCAACTGTGTAATGTCATGTCAGAAATCTATGAACAGAATTTGCCCAAAACTGAGAGTCAACCAAGCATTGAAAGGTGATTTCCTTCTCTGGAATCACGTATGGCAAAGGTATTCTATAGCCAAACCAGTCATTGATTTCACCTGTGAAATCATACGATATAAAAAATATATAATTTTTAATATTAGGAGTCGACTGGATCAAGTGGATGTAAATATCAGAATAGTGGATGGATTGTAGGAGTTAAAAAGTATCTGTAAAGTCACAATTGGTTTCCCGTTTTTATATTAGGTAGACAATTTTTTTCTAAGTTAAAATAATCAGGAATATGCATTAGTATATATAGATAACTACACAATTGTGGTTAAGAAAAGGATCAATATGTGTAAAACATAATACGAAAGAGCTCGGAAAGTTAAAATGTAAGTGAAATGTAAGTGGAAGGCAGTGCAGTGTGTAAAGTCAAAGATAATGTAAAATGAACTGAATGCAATTTAAATGAAGTTGTCAGCCATAATCTGTCCCTGCAAAGCACAAAAGAAGGGAATGGACAGACTGTGATATTGGTGTGCAATGGTGCATGCCACTTCTAGGCCTTGGGGGACGAAGCGAAGATGAGACTGACAGCTGAGATGATGTCATCAATAGAGCCCAAACAGAGAGCGCCTCAAAAAGCCAGGGGGACAAAGAAGGCGATAAGAGGGGCAGTCAAGCATGGTCGTCGCTCTCAGAGTAAACTCACAAAATGCTTTCGGCATCACAAAACAAAATGTGCGTGAATCAGTTCTCTTACAAATCTTGGGGCCAAAAAATGGCTCATTAGATTTGGAGAAATTGGATCGGGAAACTTAATTGTGTTACTTTACGATGGTGAAACAAAATATTTCGAAATAAAATATTCTTTTATAAAAAGAAATGTGAATGTGAAATGTGATTTCATGAGACAGAAGGAAGTGAGATGACCTTGAAACGATGAATCTGAAGTTGGTCAAACGCTTAAAGGAATTTAGTGCACAAGTTACTATAATTTATGTCTTAAATAGAAGTTTTTAGCTTACATGTTATACATTATAAACTGCACCACAGCATGTTTAGTTAATGTACAGACTCTTTGATCATAGACTGAATTAATTTTCATCCTTTATAAAAATGAATAAGACCTATATTAAAAAATGATCTGCTGTAGAGTTCATTATATAACAAACACTGCCATCTAGTGGTGAGCACAGGCAACCTCAACAAGACATTTAACATTTGTCATTTCTTCATTTATTCTGCTGGAACAAACAAACAGGTGAAGAAAAGGTTTTAGAAACAAATAAGAAATAATAAGAGTACAGAACACACTCTCTGTTGTTCTTACATATAAAGCATTTTCTTGCATTCTCTTCCACTAAACTATATGATGTTTCATAGAATACACACTATTTACTACTCTTAAAATCTTAGAACCACCTCTGCATTTTACCTTTAAAAAATAGGTTAAAACTATTATCTGGTAAATGTATAATCTCAAAATCATAGAATTATAATCCAAACTACAGCGGCCGCTGGATCAGAAAGCAGGTCATATATTACATTTACATTTAGGCATTTAGCAGACGCTTTTATCCAAAGCGACTTACAATAGTCGAGGAGACAATGAAGCGGTAAATAGCCGATATTCCCTCTGATATCTCCTAAACACACGGCTGCAGAACTGTTCCCAACATATGACTGTTCCTTATTTTTAAGAACTACATTTAGTAAGAAATAATTAGTTAGTAGACTTTCGATTGCATGTTAAGCATTATAATTTCATCTTTATTACATTTCGACTTTATTTTAAAGCAACACTAACTTGTTTAAACCTTAAAATGATTTTACTGGTAGAACATTTCTTAGCTTGACAGATTCTAAGCAGAAGCAGCCTCCTGATGGCTAAAACCAGACCGGAAACGATGTATTCGGATAGGTACGCACAGCTTTACCCATCCTCTACCTGCACAAGATTGTGAGGACGATGCACTTAATCATCTTTTATTAAATCATGTATATAAAAACAATAATTGTAAGCTTCTGCAGAACAGAAATGAGGAAATAATGAGCTTGTTAAACTTGTGTCAAATAATATGCACATGCTGAACTTCACTTTGTTCAGTATAAGAACCAATTAATGACATTAATTGAATAATTTCACCGGACTCTTTTGTCTTCTAGTTCGTTTAGTAAGGTGCAAGCTCTGGGCTATGCAGTTCTATAGAATATAACACTTAATCATCTTTTATTAAATCATGTATATAAAAACAATAATTAACATTAAACATGTTGCAGTTAGCTGTTATGTTGTAAGTGGACTAATATTAACCGATGTAACATATCAATGAATGTAAAGCATTAAGAGTCTAAATGGGCCAACTTACACACTGTGCAAATGCCCATGTGTTGTGTTGTGTTGTGTTGTGTTGTGTTGTGTTGTGTTGTGTTGTGTTGGATCTAACTTCCGTTTCCCTTTAATGAAACGAGGCATGTGGTGCAGCAACTGAGGGCCTTGATCGAGACACTTTGCATCAATAAAACTATGACTTAATCATCCAATCACAATGTTCCTTATCAAGAACATGATGTCCCATCCATTTCTCCATCCCGGTCCAGAGCGAGTATTTGGTCTGTGTTGTGGAGGATCACAAAGAAACATAAGTACTGTCAAAAACGTCAAAGATGAAAAGCAAGTCTTACGATTCAAAAGATGGCAGACTTAGACCCCAACAAAAATCTGTTATAAAAACGACCTTTTATATCCACTAAAATAAACTGCTTGAGGCTACTTTGGAGGAACCTGGGAGTTTGAGCTATGTGCTTATAGAAAAGCAGTCTTCTGGTCCCCTTTTAAAAAGAAGTCTATGGACTTTCCTATATCACTACACAATCATACACTAAAGCAGCAGTGTATGAAAGCCAAACATCTCCATGTTTATATGTTTTAGTTACTTCTATCAACCCACCGTGTTATTGATGCATCGCATACACCAACCTGAGAATATTTCACCCAATCAGTGGGCACTTTTAATAAATACACCTGGGTTTATAATATACCTTTTAACTTTACTTTTGTATATAATAGTCTTGCAAGTTTCTACTTGCAAACATTTCAATTGATATATCAAATAATAAATGTTTGTCATGTAACATGCTGACTTTAAGTATGTGCTGAACTGCTTCTTTTTTGAAACATATATTTAAATATGTTTTAATGTTAGGGCATTTAAAGCATTAATCCTAACTAGATAAGTAGATTTTCTGAAGAAAATGTTTGTGGTGCCGTGGTAAAATTTGATCATTTCCCATGCCAGAACTGAAATAAGACAACCCCCTCATCTCTATGACATTCTGACGCAGAGACACTACGTCCAACTACACGGTTGCTAGGCTAATGTGTTTGGTTGCTATGGGCATGGCTTGGGATATTTAAATTAAAAATATTCAAATCACTGGTTGAATGAACCAATCCCCATGTCTTTATGACGTTCTGATGCAGAGATACAGGTCTTGTTAAACGGTCGCTGAGTTCTTTTGTTTTGTTGCTAGGGGCGTGGTTTCATCACTTTAGAAGATTATGGGATATTGATCGGTTGCCTGAGTAAAATGTGTAAACCCTCTTGATTTAGTACTTTCATAATGTAAGTCTATGGGACCATTATGGGATAGTGATTGGTTACCTCTTGTCTCTATGACACTGTAATGTGACTCTGTTTTAGAAATCATTAAAATAAGTTTTGGTTCATGGCCGTTGACTTGATTAAAATGCTTAGCTGCAGCCGTGTAAAACAAGAAAAGGTGTATGAATATGAAATCTTCACTATATATCACTATATATCACTATATGAGTGATATATAACCAGGCGATGAGACGGATAGTTCTGAAGCTGGTCTGGTTGATGTGTCTGCTGATGTTGTGTCTGTTGACGTCGATGTCGACTGAAAGTGGATGAAGTACACAACTTCATTACTTAAGCAAAAGTATAGAAGTACACACTTTCAACAGTACTTAATTAGTACAAGTAAATGTAATTGGTGTTTATTCTTTACGGTCACATATGTTATTCCTTTAAAGCAATCTTCTGAACGCACTTAATAACTCCTAGTAATATATAGAAGTCATGAAAATCATGCATATAATCATTTAACCTAATGATCCTCTTAAGACCACGGTCTATATGTATTTAGTGCATTATTTTGTCACATACCCGTGGATATATTATTTCCATTAAAACCAATACCATTCTTTTTAGAACAATTCAATCCATTTAGTTTTATATCAGTCCATTGTGTTTTGGATAGGATTCTTCATTTTCAGCAGAAATACTTCAACTATAGTTGATATACTGAAAACATGTTTAATTTCCTAAAGGTTTTAAATGATATGTAAACATATCAGAAGATACCACACTTGCTATATGATCTCCCAGTAAATAAAAACTTATTTTTTATTTGCTTTTAGAGAGCTTTTAGGTGTGTAGTAGAGACAACATGTGCATTAGTTCCAGGGGGAAGATCCGAGGGTTGCCAGATTTGCGTTAAAGTTCCACCAAAAGGTCATTCAGTGCTAACCGCACCTTTCAATCAAACTAAAGATCTGGCAACAGTGAAAGGTCCTGCAGAACAGAAATGAGGAAATAATGAGCTTGTTAAACTTGTGTCAAATAATATGCTGAACTTCACTTTGTTCAGTATAAGAACCAATTAATGACATTAATTGAATAATTTCACCGGACTCTTTTGTCATCTAGTTCGTTTAGTAAGGTGCAAGCTCTTGGCTATGCAGTTCTATAGAATAAAACACTTGAAATATCACATAACATAAGATATATAATGTTAATCAAATAAAATGGTTCATCTCAGTCCCTCGCTTGGGAAAGTTCAAAAAGATACCCTGGCTACTTAATTGTGTCCGTTTTGTTTTTTGTTATTTATAATTATATTATATATTAGGGCTGAAAGGAGAAAACGACTCAATGTGTCCAAGATTTGGAATCAGAAAGAGAAAGAGAGAGAGAGAGAGAGAGAGAGAGAGAGAGAGAGAGAGAGAGAGAGAGAGAGAGAGAGAGTGAGTGAGTGAGTGAGAGAGAGAGAGAGAGAGAGAGAGAGAGAGAGAGAGAGAGAGAGAGAGAGAGAGACCACAAAGAGAGAGAGAGAGAGAGACCACAAAGAGAGAGAGAGAGAGAGAGAGAGAGAGAGAGAGAGACCACAAAGAGAGTGAGTGAGTGAGTGAGTGAGAGTGAGAGAGAGAGAGAGAGAGAGAGAGAGAGAGAGAGAGAGAGAGAGAGTGAGAGAGAAAGAGTGAGAGAGAGAGACCACAGAGAGAGAAAGAGAGAGTGAGACCACAGAGAGAGTGAGAGAGAGAAAGAGAGAGTGAGAGAGTGAGAGAGAGAGAGAGAGAGAGAGAGTGAAAGAGAGAGAGTGTGGAAGAGAGTGAGGGAGAGAGGGAGAAAGAGAGAGAGAGAAAGAGAGAGAGATCAGAGAGAGAGAGAGACCAGAGAGAGAGAAAGAGAGAGAGACCAGAGAGAGATCAGAGAGAGAGAGACCAGAGAGAGACCAGAGAGAGAGAAAGAGAGAGAGACCAGAGAGAGACCAGAGAGAGAGAGAGACCAGAGAGAGACCAGAGAGAGAGACCAGAGAGAGACCAGAGAGAGAGAAAGAGAGAGAGACCAGAGAGAGACCAGAGAGAGAGAGAGACCAGAGAGAGACCAGAGAGAGAGACCAGAGAGAGAGACCAGAGAGAGAGACCAGAGAGAGAGACCAGAGAGAGAGAAAGAGAGAGAGACCAGAGAGAGACCAGAGAGAGAGAGAGACCAGAGAGAGACCAGAGAGAGAGACCAGAGAGAGAGACCAGAGAGAGAGAAAGAGAGAGAGACCAGAGAGAGACCAGAGAGAGAGAGAGACCAGAGAGAGACCAGAGAGAGAGACCAGAGAGAGAGACCAGAGAGAGAGACCAGAGAGAGATCAGAGAGAGAGAGACCAGAGAGAGACCAGAGAGAGAGACCAGAGAGAGAGACCAGAGAGAGATCAGAGAGAGAGAGACCAGAGAGAGACCAGAGAGAGAGAAAGAGAGAGAGACCAGAGAGAGACCAGAGAGAGAGAGAGACCAGAGAGAGAGACCAGAGAGAGAGACCAGAGAGAGACCAGAGAGAGAGAAAGAGAGAGAGACCAGAGAGAGACCAGAGAGAGAGACCAGAGAGAGAGACCAGAGAGAGAGACCAGAGAGAGAGACCAGAGAGAGATCGATCAGAGAGAGAGAGACCAGAGAGAGACCAGAGAGAGAGAAAGAGAGAGAGACCAGAGAGAGACCAGAGAGAGAGAGAGACCAGAGAGAGAGACCAGAGAGAGAGACCAGAGAGAGACCAGAGAGAGAGAAAGAGAGAGAGACCAGAGAGAGAGACCAGAGAGAGAGAGTGTTCTCATAAATATATTTTATTAAATCACTCAGTATGAATGCATGCATGGACTCCTGTTCGAGTTCTTGTCCATGCGTTTTTGCCTCCTAAATTCTACAAAGCATTCCAAGTACAGTAAAGGCTTGTGTTCAGAACTTTTACTTTTAGTTCTGAAAGTTAAGTTGCCATGACTAAAAGGAAGTGTTTTTGTATTATTATTTATTTTAATGTATGCCTAAGTTTTGATACTTAAAGTAATTAGTAAATACATTTTATTTTTGTTTTTGTTTCTCAGAAAATGCTTTATTTAAAACCCAAAATGAATGGAACTTAAATGCACTTTATTTATCTGTCAACATTATTTTCATTGTTCACGGTACAGACAGAGAAACAATGGGTAATAATCAAATATTTATTTTTGATGTATGCATTGCATTTTAAGCATTTAAGAAATAAAAATATTGTTTTCTAAATAAGGAAGCTTAGTTGTTTATTTTTAGAGACCCAAGAGTCTTATTTTCTCTTGTATATTTAATATTGCATTTAATTAAGCAAAAACACATTTTATCCGATTACTCGATTAATCGATGGAAATTTCGGTAGAATACTCGATTACTAATGTATTCGATAGCTACAGCCCTATTATATATATAAAATTATATTATTATATTATTATGTTATTATAATGTTAAAAAAAAGGTCAAAAAGATTTAGTTGAAAAAAGAATCGTTTCAATAGTTTGGTTCACATTTATGGTTACAACTCTGTTACAGAAAACTGTGCTTTCCTTAACACCCTAGATCAAAAACTTTCATATGCTTTGGGTAAATATCATTCTGCTTTTCTGATTTTAGGTGGTGATTTTAATATAGCAATGATAAACATACTAGATAGACACCCTCCAAGGAAAACAGTTTCCTCAAACTCAAATCTTGTAGCGTTTATAGATAAATTTGACTTAGTTGACATCTGGAGAGAAATGTATCCGGATGTAATACAGTACACCTGGAGTAACAAAGACCGTTCAAGACAGTCCAGAATTGATTATTGGTTGATTTCGAGAACATTAAGTAGCAACAATATCTCAATTAATATTAGCAACAGCCCATTGACTGACCATAATTCCATTTACATTTTAGTTCATCTATCGCAAAATATTGCACTTAATGCCTGCAAGCCGAAGCTCTGGAAATTAAATAACTCCCTCCTGAAATATGAAAAGGCCAAGCAACAGATTATTGAACTAATTAGAATATACTGGGAAAGGGCTAAATCAGAAAAAGGTTATGGAAGTAACTGGGAACTTCTCAAGTATGAGTTAGGGAAATTCGTAAGAAAATTTGGAAGTAATATAGCAAAGCAAAATAATTTAATCGAGGATGAAGTTCTTTCACAACTTTTATTATTTAAGGAACCTTTGACAGACAATCAAAGCATTGAATATGCCAAACTACAAAGTAAACTAGATGACCTGATGAAAAAATCTTTTGTAACTTCTCTCTCTGTGTAACTTGGTAACATTGTTGTAGCACTTGTTCACCTATTGTTGTATCGGCTATTTACCGCTTCATTGTCTCCTCGACTATTGTAAGTCGCTTTGGATAAAAGCGTCTGCTAAATGACTAAATGTAAATGTAAATGACCTATATAGAGCCAAAGCTAAAGGAGCCTATGTTAGATCCAGAAGAAAATGGCTGGAAGAAGGCGAGCAGAATTCAGTCTATTTCTTTAGGTTGGAAAGATCCAATGCTGTGAATGTTTCTATTGACCGTCTCCGTACAGATGATGGAGTTCTAGAGAACCCGAGAGAGATAGCTTCTTTTTGCTCCAAATTCTATCCTAATTTCTATTCCTCAAAATATTGTGACACTTCAACTAAATCTTTTTTTGATTCTATTAATCAAGTTAAAACTATTCCTTTAGAGGATAAAGAAGCCTGTGATGATGACATATCCCAGTCAGAAATTCTACAAGTTATTAAGAATTAAAAAAAAAAGTCCTGGGGTTGATGGCCTTACCTCGGAATTATACAAGATGTTTGCAGAGAACGTATCTCCTTTCTTACTCAAAGTGTTTGAGGAAAGTTTGGAATCAGAAGAACTTCCACCAAGCATGACTCAAGGGGTCATCACTCTGATACCCAAACCCAATAAAGATAAAGAATGTTTAGAGAATTTTAGACCGATTACTCTGTTGAATAATGACTACTAAATTTTTGCTTTAATCTTAGCAAAAAGAATTAAAGGTATCCTTAATTGTATTATCGATGAATCCCAATCTGGTTTTATGGAAAAACGCCACATTATGAATAATATAAGATTAGTCTTAGATATTTTAGAGTACGAGGATCTCATCCCTAATGATAGTTATTTAATTTTCCTAGACTTCTACAAAGCCTTTGACTCACTCGAGAATAATTTCTTATATCAAGCCCTTACCAAATTTGGGTTTGGCGATTCGTTTTGTAAAGCCATTAGGACACTATATAGAAATAATAATAGTGTCATTAAATTAAAATTATGAACCTCACCAAGATTCGATTTATCCCGTGGAGTAAGACAAGGCTGTCCTATATCTCCATATTTATTCTTGCTTGCCTCACAATTCTTAGCGCTGCATATTTCTAGTAATAATTTACAAGGTATTACAATCGACAGTAGACATATTATTATTATCCCGCTGGCTGATGACACCACTCTGTTTCTGAATGATGCCAATCAAATCCCTTTGGATTTAAGATTGATTGAGTCCTTCTCCAGAGCTTCAGGTCTGTATCTAAATATTAACAAATGTGAGTTAATGTCGATTAAAAACTGTAATGTTCCCTCTATATGCAATATCCCTGTTAACGATCAAGTTACATACTTAGGAATTGTAATTAATAAAGACCAAAAAACAAGAAGTAAACTAAATTTTGATCCTCTAATAGTGAAAATCCAAAGGAAACTGAACTCTTGGCCACAGAGAGACTTATGGATGTTAGGAAGAATTCTCCTCTGTAAAACTGAAGAGTTGTCGGGACTGACGTATGCAGCTCTTGCCCTGGAGGCTGATAAAGGAACATTAAAAAAGGTTGATAGCATGTTAAATAATTTTGTTTGGAAAAATAAAATCCATTATATTAGAAAATCAGTAATGATGAATTCAATAAAACAGGGGCATTGGATTTTTTTGATTTTACTACATTAAACAGCACTTTTAAAATTAATTGGATTAAACATTCCCTTAAAAATCCCAATTCACTTTGAAATATCATCCCTAATTATATTTTCTTAAAAGTATGTGGTTGAATTTTCTCTTACTTTGTAACTATAATGTTAGGAAGATCCCTGTCAAACTCTGTGATCATCATAAGCAGATGCTCTTGGATGAGAATGAATCGTCACGTTTTTGGTGCCTGGTATACAAACACAACTTTTCCCCACACAGATATTACTTATGGAACAATCAGGATATTAACTACAAGAATAAATCACTTTTTTTTGACAGCTGGTTCACAAACGACCTTCTTTTACTTGGACAGCTTCTTCATTCACAGGGCAGACTCTACAACTATTTAGATTTTTTGCACAAATACAAAATTCCCATAACTGCTAATGAATATGCGATTGTTGTCAATGTAATTCCCTCTGGAGTCTCTTCTGCTGCAAGGATCTTCATCTCCATGGCCATGTACTTTCTCTTTAACTCTAACTGACACAATGATCGGGAATGTTAAGTGCTTTTCTACTGAATAATAAAGAAATAATGATAAAATTAGAGCGCTCTTCCAGAAAGACATTATTACAATTCCTTATGTCGTATCGTACTGGAATGGCATTGTAGAGAATCTTCCGTGGGATAAAATATGTTCTCATAAGTATCTCCTTACCAATAAAGTAAAAGAAATAACATTTAAATTAATTCAGAAGTGTTACCCAACCAGAACATTCCTAAGAAAATATAAGTCAGATATAGAAGTGAACTCTTCTGATGAAGATGTCAATCACTTGTGTGCCCACACAGAGACATTCTGCTCACATTTGTTAACATTTATCCAATCTAATTCTGTAAGTGACTTTGTTTTCTGTTTTAAATCTGTTTGTTTGATTATCCAAAAGAGAAAACAGGACAATATTATATAATTAATATTATTGCACTAAAAATCTTTATTTATCTGCACTGTTGTTCACTGATTTGCACTCTATCTGCCATGTGCCCTGCGCTGCTTTGTCTTTTTGTTCTTATTAAACTTATTTTTTTACTTTTATTATCTACATAGAATTGTAAAATCGTATAGAGGTGTAGTTTTTTATCTTTTATCTATTTACTTAGTGTTATTGGTACGCACCGGGGGACTGAGAGTAACGAAATTTAGATTCTCTGTATGTATGTACTGTACATGTGGAAGAATTGACTATAAAGCAAACTTGAACTTGAACTTATGTTTCATT